>APFE031534213.1:3861-39770 GCA_000404065.3 Pinus taeda | reverse complement strand
TAGTTTATTTATATTTTTATTTATTTACCATACCTTTTGAGTAAGTATAAAAAAACGTTTTATTTATTTACCATACCTCCACTTTACTTATATTTTTATTTGTTTACTCCATAAGGTGACTTATGGAGTAAATATAAAAAAATGTTTTATTTATTTACCATACTTCTCATTTATTTATATTTTTATTGATTTACCATACCTCTTTTATAAATATGGTATTTGGCCCATAGGATTCACTTAAATAAAACCTCTTTCTTGAGCCTTCATAAATAGAACCAGGGTTATGGACTAAATAGAAAAAGAGGTTTTATTTTATTTACCATGCCATGTGTCTAGTTTATTTATATTTTTATTTATTTACCATACCTTTTGAGTAAGTATAAAAAGACGTTTTATTTATTTACCATACCTCCACTTTACTTATATTTTTAATTGTTTACACCCTTGCATGTATATAAGGTGACTTATGGAGTAAATATAAAAAAATGTTTTATTTATTTACCATACTTCTCATTTATTTATATTTTTATTGATTTACCATACCTCTTTTATAAATATGGTATTTGGCCCATAGGATTCACTTAAATAAAACCTATTCTTGAAAATGGGCGAATGGATTCACTTAAATAAAACCTTTTCCTTAAAAATGGGCGAATGGAAGGTTGTAACTCCTAATTTCAAGGGCTAAATTTACCTTTTTTACCGTCTCCCATAAAATAAGGTGGGCTATTTGAGGTGATTTGTAAAAATGTACTATGATACAAATATTCGCCCACTAAAAATTTAAAACCCCTTAATTTCGCCAAAGGGCGAACATTCGCCCCTAAAATTTTCTATGATTATTTATATGTAGTAGTTGATCGTTTAAGCAAAATGTGTATACTTATGCCTTATAAGAAAACTATAACTGCTGAACAAACTGCTGAATTATTTTTTCATCATGTATGGATTCACTTTGGTTTGCCTACTTCCATTATTAGTGACAGGGATTCTAGATTTGTGGGGAAGTTTTGGTCCAACCTATGGGAGATGATGGACACAAAGTTGAAGAAAAGTACTGCTTTCCATCTGCAAATAGATGGAAAAACCGAAGTTGTGAACAGAACCATTGTGCACCTCTTGAGAGGATATTGCAGCAAGCATCCCAAGCTTTGGGATGAACATTTGCACTACATACAACATGCTTACAACCGTGCCCAACACTCTTCCACAAACACCTCACCGTTTGAAGCTTGTTTTGGTTACTTGCCAAAATCGCCTCTTGATTTCATTCTTGAGAAAGATGTCGCCATTGAGGGACATAGTGGGGTTGACAAAGCTCGTTCATTCATTGAAAGAATTTAGCAAATACATCAGCGAATTCAAGAACAACTTGAGAAAAGTCAAGGCAAGTACAAGGAAAGACACGACAAGCATAGAGTCGATCACAAGTTTCAAGAAGGGGATGAGGTATGGCTGTACATCAGTAAGGAAAGGATGCAAGGAGAAGCTGCCATCTATAGAAGATTTCTCACCAAAATATTTAGATGACCTGAAAGAAGATACAATCCTTGACAGAAGGACACGCACTTCAAGGAGGGGCAATGTAGATTATGTTTGGGTTGGTCTCAAAGGCAGCAAACCGAACAAGGCAAAGTGGATGGAGGTGGAAAGAGTGAGGGTGCTGTACCCTCACATCTTTAACAGGTAGTTGAAGGCTTTTGGGGTCCAAAAGCTTCCCAATGGGGAGGCGTGATCAGGGGCTCATGTCTCAAGTGTCGAAAAATGCTCAAAATTGAAAGTGCTCAAAATTGGCTCGAACCTAAACGACCAGATAGAGCTCGTCCTCTCGATTTCGGCACCATAAACGGTTCGAAAAATGGTCGCTGTATGTGAAAGTTATGGCAAAAACAAAATTGCCCAGTGACCCTTAATTTTTGAATTTAAAAAAAAAATAAAAAAAATAAAAAAATAAAAAAGGAATATTCCATAGAATATTCCACGGAATATTCCATAGAATATTCCACGAAATATTCCATGGGGACAGACCAATCATAGGCTGCCACGTGGCAAGCCCGGAGGCTGCCACGTGGCCCCAAGCTGACATAGGCAAGTATGGGCGTGTTTGTTTAAAATTGGTTGGAGGGGTTGAGAATCGAACCCTGACCTTCATTCAATCACTCCAAGGCTTTACCGTTACACCACGGCCATATGATTGAAGAGTTAACAGAAAATTTAGCATTTGAAGTTTAAAACTCGCAGGGCGGGAAAAGTTTGGGGGCCAGCCCCTAAGGGCCAGCCCTCCCATTCATATGACCACGCCCAGTGAACCAGGGGCCATAACCAAACAGCCAGCGCGAATTCCAAGGATAACCGCCGAGCCAACCAACGTGGTCACATGCGGATTTGGTGGGCAGTTAAGTTTCAGTTGGCGGATTTTTTTGGTGGAGCGCCAAATTTGGCGGTCCCACCATAATTGGCGGAGCTCCACTAAAGTTAGCTGGAGTCCTTTTAGGGGAAACTGACAATTTTCATTAAATGGCCATAACTTTGGCTAGGAAAGTCCGTTTTGGACGATTTTTTTTTTGATTTTGGGGTCTCTTCGACCTTCTGAAGCCATTGGCATAGGTATTTTTGCCATCAGAGGTCATTTACACAAGTTTGGAGCCGTGGAAGTTCTAGGAGCCACCAGGGCCCAATATTGTGAGAACTGTTTCAGGTTGCAGGTATCCATTGGAGGTGAACCAACAGTCAATCCTAAAGGATTCATGTGTTCTGAATCCGATTTTACAGTCCATTTCACCTGTAGAGACTTCTATTCAGCTGTAATTTCATTTTTAGCATTTAATCAAAATGAGGGCTGACCCATTTGGGAGCCTTGGACCTAGCAGACGTAGCCCAGGAGGGGTGAACTGCTTCATCAACTTCTTTTGCATATGTGGTTGATTTATTTTGTAGAAAAAATTCATTTTGATGTGTTAAACAGTCAAAGGAAATATTTCTGCTATGCTTGAATGATTCATGAACAACTGAAAACTTCATTGGTTTCTTTACTGCAAGACATGGGAATGTTTTAAACATGTTTAGTACTGAATTGAATACCTTGCAAACCTTTTTCAAGTAGTTTCAAATTCAGATCAACTTGGCTTCACCAGAAGAAAAGCAGATCACTGTGTGTATTTTAAATTAATTGGTGACCATGTTATTTATATGGTCTTGTATGTGGATGATATGTTGTTGGTTGGAAATGACAAAGAAATTATCCAAGATTTTAAGACACAATTGTCCTCCAAATTTGACATGAAAGATCTTGGTGCTGCAAACTATATTTTGGGCATGGAAATTAAAAGGGATCAGGCAAAGAGGAAGCTCTTGTTAAACCAGAGGAAGTATGTCGAGACAATACTGCAAAGGTTTAATATGCATGATAGTAAACCAGTGAAGGTTCCTATTCCTGTAGGTGCGAGGTTATCTGCTAAACAATGTCCCAAGACATAAGAAGAGGAAGAGGACATGTCCTGTGTTCCATATGCAAGTGTAGTCGGTAGCTTGATGTATGCAATGGTCTATACTAGACCAGAAATTGCACATGTAGTGGGAGTATTGAGCAGGTTTATGTCAAAACTAAGGAAGTTGCACTGGACAGTAGTGAAGCGGGTTTTCAGGTATTTGCGTGGCACTAGTGATTATGGTTTGTGCTACCAAGGAAGACCAGGATTGGACAGAGTGTTGGATATTAGTGGCTTTGTTGATGCAGACTGGGCTGGAGATCTGGATCAGAGAAGATCTACAAGTGGGTATGTGTTTAACCTATTTGGAGGTGCAGTCAGTTGGATGAGTAAGAAAACAATCTGTAGTGGCACTATCAACTACAGATGCAGAATACATGGCAGCCACTCATGCAAGCAAGGAAGCAGTTTGGTTGCAGAGATTGTGTTCAAGTATAGGGTTAGTACAAGGAGCTATAAGGAGACTGTGACAGCCAAAGTGCAATTTTCTTGGCAAAGAACCCTGCTTATCATTCAAAGACAAAGCACATTGATGTTCAGTATCACTTTGTGAGGGATATGATAGAAGACAAAAAGGTGTTGCTGGTAAAGGTGGACATTTTGAAGAATACTGCAGATGCATTGACAAATTCTGTTAGCTCTGAGAAGTTCTCTTGGTGTAGAGAAACAATGGGTGTTTCAGGGCTGGAAAAATGACTAAGCTCTCCTGTGGCCCCCTGTGGAAAGAAAACAACAAGTGGGAGATTGTTGGGTTGTGTTATATTCTTTCCACATAGTTAACAGGGGGTTTGAGGGGTACCCCTAACCCCACTTTATGGGGTCTGGGGCAGCACCCCCGAAAATTTTGGTTTTGGACCCTATGTTAGGTTGGGCGGACCCACCTATGGTTTTGTGCATGATTTTCACACATGTTTTTTGGATGCGATGGTTTTTTGGTCCATGGTATTGGACGTGATGGTTTTCGGTCCATGGTATTTGATGCTTAGACATGTATAAATATGTATTGTAACATTGAAAGGAACATAATGAAAAATCAAGCTGGTAGTCCCGGTTTTAGGATCTAGTGGGAAATCTCTGTGTATATGTGTTTTATATGTTATGCTCTCGCATTTTTATTTTTCCTGTGATTTAGAATTTGTATGCAGGTAATTTCTGTATGGGGTTAAAACCTACATTATATCTGCATACAAATGATGGAATAGATAACAAGCCCACAAAACATGCCTTTAAAACAAATGACCCTTCAAGTCAAGCATGTAAAAGGATCTCAAGGATTCTTTTCAAAAGATGAAACACTTCATCATTATCTCTATCTTGGAGACCAAATCAACTTTTCCCAAGTCAACATTAACATTACATGCATGCAAAAGAAATCAACCCTTCAATTTAATTACACATACATGTCTAAATATAAGGAAATCATCAGCATCTCTGTGTTCATGCATATCAAGCTTATGCATGCATTTCATCCTTCAAGTTTTGCTTAAGCACTCTATAATTTTGAAGTTGAAATGAATATAATGTTGCAGTAATAAAGTGAGTCTCCTACTCAACTTTTCCATTCACCTTCTTGGTAAAATACTACAACTTGCATCTCATTAACAAAGAAATGCAAATAGATGTGATGCATTTGAAAAGACATGCAACCTTTAATTGGATAAGAACTCTAACCATTTCTTACCAATCCATTTCAAAGGTGGGACCTTTGTCTACACATCAGTGTCAACATGTGAATCATCCTGAAACACACCATTCATGGAATCTTCCTTTCCATTTCTGCCATTTTCTCTTTCCACCTTCTTCAAGTTTCATGGAGGCATTGTTGGATTCAAAGTCCAACACCTTTCAGGAATATGTCCTTGCTTATGGTAGTAAGTGCAACACATGTGCATCCTCTTGATAGCATGATTTTCCTTGTCTAGTGGACCTTTGGCTTCTTGCTTCCTTTCCTTCAAAAGTTTCCTGTGTGCGGCTATTCTCTTCCAACATCTAGAAACATGATGGTTATCCAAACCACAAAAGGAGCACACAATTCTTTTCCCATACTTATATGGAAATTTACCATGCTGAATAGAATCAAAAGGAGTATGGTTAGAACTAGATTTATACCTTTCTCTTTCACCTTTATTGCCTTCATGAGGAGGTGAACTGAATGAAGAAGTAGCTCCCTTTGGAACACCATCAACCTCTCCAAGGCCTTCAGAGTTTCCACAACTCTCTAGTTCAAGTGTATGCTTATGAACACCTGCATCCCGCAAATGATGTTTCAAGCTATTGCATTCCCCACGAATACAATCTTCACACTCTTGAGGTAGAAGACTTGAAATGAAACTCCTTCTTGGAACTGTTTCAATGGCCTTCATGGCAGCTTTGGAACTTTCTCCATAAGACTGTCCATAGCCAAGACCCAAATACTTAGGCCTTTTCTCAACCATTATTGGTTCAACAATACCATGTGCATGTTTACCCAAGCCTTTTCCTTCATAGCCCATCTTGGACATTAACTTGGAACCTATGATTTTGTTATGTTTTTCAAAAGAACCAACATAATCATTCTTAGAGGAATTTGAAGACAAACAGGAATTATTTACCTCTTCTTCAAGTTGATACTTGACCAAGGCTTCTTTTGCAACAAAGAGTTGTGTCTCCAACTCATGCATCCTTTTCAGGTTCATATTTGCAATACAAAGTTGCCTCTCCATTTCCTGCAATTTTTCAGAAAGCAACTGCTTCTCTTCCTCCATGGAATTCAACTACTCTCTAAGTATGATGCTCTTCCTTCCATCCTCATACATTTGTCTCACCTTGTCCATCACGATGAACAAGTCTTGCTTCATGTCTTCATCAAAGAATCTTGTGAAGAAAGAAGATTTTGAGGACTCACTTGTAGAAGTTGTCATTATCAAAATGAACAAAAGAACTTCAACAAGATTAACAAAGAGCTTATTCAAGCAACCTTTTGCAACAAACCTCTTGTGCTTTGAGGATTGCTTTGAGGTCCTTTGGGATAAGAAGAATGCCTTCAGCCCTTCTTCCTTTTTGTCCTCTCCTAGACTGAGCTATCAAAAGCTTTCCCTTCACCCCTACAAACTCAAAAAATAGTCAGTCTGCAAACAAGTATACAATCAACCTCTGACTGTTTAAACACCTTTCAGACAAGCAATCTTTGCTCTATCAATCAAGCATTCTGATCTGAAACCACTTGCTATGGTATAAGTAGCTTTGATATCACCTTCTTTGAAGGTGGGTTTAATCAAACTTAAGCTCTGATACCACCTGATCTGAAATGGGGCACTAATGGCTTCTTGTCCAGCTTACAAGAACCTCTCCCACTCCAAAGCTTATATATTTCCAAGCCCTTATGATTAACTAATTGTGGAATCAAAAAGTGCTTGAAAATGGTGTATGCTTGTGTTTGTTTTTAAATTGTTTATGTGCTTTAATTTGATTTGCTTAAACTGATATAAAAACATATAATAGTGAAACAATGCAACAAATAAGCATCACACATAACAGGAATATAATATGGAGTTCACCCAAACCTCTTGGGCTACGTCTCCTTGAGCTCTAATCAACTCGACTAGGCTCTTTAGGATTATGGCTGAAATCTTTTTGCAAGCTCCACGCTCAACTCGATTGGTTTACACTGAACCTATGGGTTTAGAATGCCATCTTACCCCTGGCTGTCCTCACTCTGCAGACAAATCTAGGCTACTCTAGACTTGACTCCTTCAATCAGTGCTCTAAGCTTTTTGAGCTTCTGGCTTCTCTGACTCTCTCAGAATTCTTTCAACTGTCTCTGGAATTCCTTCTTCTATCTTCAACACACTATGGACGCCAACAATAGCTTGATCATTTGATCTCCGTGCTGTTATGCAACTTCATTACAGCTTCATGGCTCTTAGAAGTTTATTTGAGCTCTCTGGCTCTATGGCTTTGGCTCTGGCTCTGGCTTTGGCTCTGGCTCTCAGGTCTGGCTTTGGCTCTGGCTCTCACTCTGGCCCTCTACTCTGGCTCTTGACTATTATGAGCTTCTCTCGGCCTCTGCATGCCTCTGTAGTTCGCTCGACCTCCAAGCCATTCTCAACAACCTTCCAGCGACCTCCAAAACTCTCTATGCTCTCAACCCCCTTCTGCAATTGTGCGCTTTGTGCATTTTTAACACATCAGTTATATTCCTCCATCATGGAAAACCTGACTGTTCACCACAAGAATCCGTTTACGATGGAAAGGAATCGTCGGCGTGGGGAAACCCGATCGTTTTTCCTTCCTCTTGTAGAAATAGCCAAATAATGCAATACACAGGAAAACTGACGAAAACACATGATTAAGAATTTATCTGGACTTCAAATAGTATAGAATCGCCCCTATAAACCTATTGGTTCCATCATCCTATTGCGTTTTCAAGTCACATGGCAAAATGGCCAAAAGCACCAAATACACAGGAAATACAAAGAAATCCCGCATTCCCGGATTTCAAAACTTATGAAATCGAGTCTATAAACCCATCGGTTCTGGCCCTTATCAACATATCACTATCACAAGTTGCATGGTGCATGTAACGACCCTTTGTATCGGGGATCCGTCGATCGCCCAATTGTCGATCACCCGATCGAATCCTGACCGTTGATCTGCGCACCTGATCCAACGATCAAAGCGCAATCACACATCGGCCCATCACTTTATCGCATGTCACAATATCATTGTCGCAATGGCCTGGGGGTCTTCCCTTTGTTTATGTCGATCTCTTATCGCTGATATCGCACCTCGCGTATCGCATCGGCGGGGTCTATGCCTCTGCTCCTCCGATCGCCAATTAGTTGATCTGCCGATCTGTTGACCATCGCATATCGCAATCGGCTCCGCTTGGGTCCCAATATTGCGCTAAGGCCTACCTTCAATCCGATATTCAGAGATCGCTGATCAGGGGTCCGTCCGACCTTGGGTCTAAGTCTGCCCTTTGCACCTCGCCGATGTGATTTCCTTAAGGATCCCTTAAGCCCATTTTTATAGGAAATGCCTCCTTTTCTAAGGATAATGGTCAAGCTTCTATTTATGATAACGCCTTTATCTGGAGTCCATTTTAGCCCATTCAAATTGCATTAGATCCAGATTGAAAATATCTATGCAATGCGACTGTTTTCAGAAGCATCCTTTGACTTTCATTTTTGAGTGAAAAGTCATCTAGGATCATTTACTGATCATTCATGATGGCCTCCATCTTGGTAAAGTATATCTTGAAATACCCTCCATCAATCACATGTAATTTTACCATAACAGACTTTAAGATAAGCAAAATAGGCACCCTCATATGTATGGGTTTCCATAAATTGATCCTTAGGTGGAAGAATGAAATCCAAGTGAGGGTATGGTATGATCCCATTGGATAATGGTGCTCAACTACGTATTCCAGTTGGACCCCCAACACTATTTCCTTTTAGTTTACTAATTTCTAGCACATATACTATTTTTTTATAGCTTTTGGTCCTCAACTTCTGGAGTCATTTTGACGTCCAAAAGGACATTTTATGGGAAAATGGAGAGACCCAAAAAGTGCCATAATTTGTATAATATATTCTTTATTTTCCTCCTCATCGAAATATTCAAAAAAAGGTATTATGATAGCCAAATAGAGATCATATGCGAAAGTTATGACCCCAGGAAGTTGGTGGTCCAACTTACCCCAACGAGGCCCACAAAATTTTAGTGCTCCATCTCCCAGGGTTAGGTTTTCGGATGTTTACAGTTTTTCCTTGTTTCTCAATAATAAAAAGGCCTTTGAGCCTCATTGCAACATAGTTGAGAAGGCATGTAGTCATCACATATCTTATCAAAGATAAGCTACCATCATCCAAGCTAGTTTGTTTCATTCCGCATGTAAACAATTTTCAGTACTTGTAATTAACTAATTGAAGTTTTGTTCTTTAGTTGTATCTTTGTGTTTTGTTTAAATATTTATTTCATTTCATTTCTTCATAAATATGGATCAATGGTATCAGAGCAATCTTCTCTTTCTTTGTTTTTCTATGCATGTCCCTAACAAGGTCAAGGTATAAGGAGTTGGGACTTGAAATGATTGAGCCCTTGCAAGATTGTCCCCACCGATACCGATGGCCTCTCATAAAAGAAGAAAATAAATATGAGGGAGTAGGAGACACTATCAATTTTTTTCTCAAAGAACCCCTCAAGCGGAAAATGAATGAGATAATGGACAACTTTGCCCGGATCCTTTGGCATATGACAACAACTCACACATCTTCATCCAGTAGCCACCTTAGAGGTGCCACTCCCTTTAAGGTACAAGTTAACATTGACATTCCTATATTTGAAGGCCAGATATATGCAAGTGTTGTATATAAATGGTTAAATCTACTGAAAGGATATTTTTCGGTTCATGATTTTTCCAATATGGAAAAGGTTAATTTTTCACTCCTCAAAGCCACCCCCCATGTCGAGGAATGGTGGGAAACCTACTATGAGTAGAGGGATGAGAAGGAACACTCATTGTTTTTAGCCGCACCCACTAGGAATTATTTCTTAGATGTTGTCAAGGAACAATATTTCCCTATCGGGAGCTATGAATATAAGTACATAAAATGGCCCACACTGCGAAAGGGAAGGGAGCCCCAAGATGTGCTAGATTTCACAAATATTTTTCATACCCTTCGCACAAAGTTGGGTATCAAGGATTGTGAGCAACATCTGGTACTCAAGTACCACAACTATCTACAAAAATACATCCAGGATGAGATGCACTTCGTGGACATCTCCTTGATTGTCGTTGCATATCGATATTGTTGTCAAGATCGAGAATAAATTTAAATAGAAGAAGTGATACTTTGGATTTGTGAATCTGAAGAAAGGAAAAGGCACCCACAAAATGCAGAACAAAGGAAAAATCCAAGTTTGGGTGACCCAAGACAACCCATCAAAGCCGTGAGAAAAGAATAACATAGACAAAGAAGGACATAGGAATGTGGTGTGAGTTCCATAAGAACCCCACTCACATTACAAGTGAGTGTCATGCCAAGAGTTCATTGGTGGTTGGGTTGAAGGCTTCATATTCAAATGCATGTTCTGACTCTGAGTCAGAACCCAACAAGGAGAATAAAAAAGGGAAGGATATCATCGATGGATAGCCCAATACCATTTTTGACACCACCAAGGTCTAGAAGATTAACCTCAAAGATCCAGAGGAAGGGTATCATCTCTTCCATTCATAGATGTGGGTGAAGGGGTCTCCATTGTAGTTCATTATTAACCATGGGAGCCAAAATAACCTCATCTCAACAAAGGTTGTTAAGAATTTGGGCCTACTAACCACACCACAACCTCAACCATATGCTATCAGGTGGATCCACCAACGGCGAGATATTTGCGTCAGCCAACAATGTTGCCTTCCCTACAACATTGATCCCTTCACGGACGACGTACAATGTGATGTTTCTCCTCTTGAAGTTTGTAATGTGTTATTAGGCCAACCATGCTTTTGGAAGTGTCATGATATGTATGATTCCATGCCTCACACTATTATTACTTTGGTAAATAAGCTATACATGATACCAGAGATAGCCCCGCCTACCGCCATCTCCTTGATCTCTGCTAAGAAATGCAATAAGATCATCTCTTAGACAGAGAAATTCATTTTATTTTTTATTCACTCTCAAAGTAAGGATAATATTGTGGCCACATCCATGGCCCCCTGGAATGGTTCCTCCATGCCTCAGAAGCAGGTGGATAAGGTCATGGAAGAAATAAGGGACATCTTCTCCTCACCCACATGGGTACCTTTGCATTGTCAACTCAAGCGTTCGACCTATCTAACTCCCAAAGTGTCTTTACCTAATGGACTGATATACTAATGGAACATTATGGAAAATTAAGAAATCAAATGGAAGACCCGAGAGTTGCTGCAAAAAGGGCACATCTGATCGAGTTCCTCACCTAGTGGGAACTCAATTGTACTCGTATGGTGTTGATTTTTGAAACTGCGGTAAAATTCCACCTTGGACAACTCAAATGATTGAGATAATGATTTCATTATATTCCTCTTTTAGAGAGGACCAAAATCGACCTAAATGTCACTCAATTTGTTTAAGCAGAAGTTGAGTTATGAATTATTTTATTCACATGTATTATAGAATGGGTCATCCCTAACCACTTGGATAAATTCTTGGGTCATTCTTAACCCCAAGTAAACCCTCAAGTCCTCCTATAAAAGGAAGCAACCTAAAGATCATTTGGAAACACACTCAAGTTATGTTTCTATTCTACTACTTTGATTTGGCTTGCACAGGTTCATCGACGGAAATCCTCATTAGGTTTGAGATAATAGGTGAAGGGTTCACTTTGGGTTAGGGTTTTCTAGATCTCCGTCGCTGGCATAGATGTGAGGTTTTTCTTCCTCAGTCATAGGCATCAAGTGGGTAAGAGAGCGATTTTTACCCTCTGGTCATTGGGAGGCAATTCAAAGGCGGAGATTTTGGGTTTAAAGGCAGATGAGAAGGTTTTTGTCCCCAATCGCTAGGTTCAGATAGCCCAGGGAGTGACTCTATCAGTTCAGTCACTTGGATAGCACTGCAAGAGTGCGACTTTGCCTTTTTGGTCACTTTAATAGCTCGAAAAGGGAGAGACTGGGGGTATTTTCCATTTAGAGCCATAGTCACAGGCACACAGATCTCCTGGGAGCGACTTTGCAATTTCAGTCATAGACATACTATCTGCGTGAGTGTGACCCTGAAGTTTTTAGTCGCTCACAGATAATGTTGATGAGGGTGACCCAGTTTAGATATGGGGAATTTTGAATCCTGATATCAATTGTCTTCAGTGATCTGGTAGATCTGAGTTTCTCTATTGTTATAACAGATCTCTAGATCTTGTTTAGTGTTACATGTTGTTGATCTTATGTATTGGGCTCATTGTACTCATTGTTGTAACTTTTTATTACAATCTAAGAAGAGGAAGAATATTTTCAAGGGTTGCCACCATAGTGGGTTTTTCCCTAGTTGTGGACCAATCCTAGTGTCTCTATATGTGTGCATGCTTTCTTCAATTGTTCCTTTTATGTTCCACTGCATTGATGATGATGGTGATGTTGTTTCTTTCTATGTAATTTCATACAATGATATATAATGGTGTAGATATGAATAATGTAATGATGATATTGGGGGGACTTAATGTATTTATGAAGAAATGCAACCATCATAGTAAAGAACAATGTTGCGTTAAGAAAAATTAACACGGTATCAGAGCTAAGCTAAATAAAATCCATGGAGATAATCCCAATGATGACACCATTGATGGAAGCAAGAAGAGGATGGTGGAGACCTACAAGAATTGTAGGGTTTGAAGAAAACCCATAGGCATCTTGATGATTAGGGTTTAATGGATTATATGAGGCTAGAGTTGGAGAGAAAACCCTGGTCTATTGCAAAGTCTTGAGATTTGTTGTATGAATCTCCAACATGATCTATGTGAAGATGATCAAGCACTCGTGAAATATTTGATGAAGTCATAGATGGGATAATCCTTAGCATATATGGTTGGATATTTGAAGACAACATTGGTATATGGACCATGGACATTTATGGCTCTTGAATATTGGTTCAAGAGAGAGAGGATCACCTCTCATTCAATATAAGTATATCTTGACTTATGATGTGTCTTACTTGTCAGACTTATAGATCTGATGATTATTTTTATTATTACATATGTATTTTAGTATATGGATGTTTCTAACCTCCATGATGATATGTGATGAGTAGGTCCTTCTTAAGGATCCTTTTGAGATGCAGATCTGGAAAGAGGTAAAGAGGTACTTGATGAAAAGATGAAAAATTAGTTCAAGCAGCCTATCACTGATGAGAAGATGCTCAAATATTTGAATACTACATGGTATGCATGGTATGTTATGTTTCAGCGATTGGCTTGGTAAACCCTAAGGTTGGATGAGAATGCATATTTCTTTATTAGCTATACATGCATATGAAAGGGACTTGGATCTATGTTTCCTATGATAAAAATATGCACCCGGTATTGAACACTTTGATCTTATTGAATTCTATGAGGCTATCTAATGTTGATACATTGATACACTTGATGTTTGGCTAACATCTATGATCTATTTGTTGGATATCTTGATTTTATCAAGAATGCTAGCACCTTGGCTCTAGAAAATGATACTTGGAATGATGGACTTCATATAAAATGATAGTTCATTGACTCCTATAAATGATTTTTCTGATAATGCTTGCGATAAGCATGATGAAAGCATATGGAAAGAGTGATTGACACTATTGTTGTTTTGATAAAGCTTTATTGATTGACCTAATTTGATCTCATTGGTCATGAAGAGCATGATAACTTTGATGTGAGGGGTATAAGTGTAAGATTGATATTCCAAATCTCTTACTACCTATGGTCTTGTCTTGATGGAATATTGTTAAACTGGATGTAGTAACTTGATGGAGTGGCTTGAATGAAAATGCTATTGTGTTCATAATATTTCAGATATGATGTTGCATCTATATGTTGCATTGAGTCTAACTTTTGATCAAATATTGATGTCATGTTGTTGATACTAGCCATATGTTTATGATCTAACATATTTGTTGTTGCTTGATTCAAGTCAAGATAGGTTTCCTACATGAATGATGATGAATGATGCATGTCTCAAGTTAGAGGGAGAATCGCTTCTCAAGATTCTTACCCTTATTAATATTTGTATTCTATGTTTCTAAAGTATGATTTAAGTGCCTCTGACAGTAATGATTTGCAGCAAGGTCTTAGATCTGAAGCCCATAAAGAAATCACAAGTTATGTTCCAGTCACAGTCATGGATCTAGGAGATCTCGTCCTTGATTGCACTCATGCTAACACCTAGAGAATGTCTAGGCAACTAAACTCACTCCCATGCTAACCAGAAGAGAGCGACCAGAGGTTTGTCTGTTGTTTAACATCATATGAAGCTTTCTGAAGCTACCTAAACTCTGAATGATGATGTCCCTAACATATTCTACCATTATTAACTAGTTTATGAAAATGCTGAGTTAAATTTTTGATCATATAATGAATTATTGTGCTTGAAATAAAATGGTCACCAAGAAGATATCAGGATGAAAGATGTATTGCAAATAACGGAAAGATCTGCTAACTAGAAAAGGTTGAATGTTTTCCATAACATGAACACGCAGGTTGAACTTCTGTTTGCAAGTGACTGGGACATACAAATAGATATGTAACTATATCTGTGCTACAATAGGTTGGCATGATTGGGCATTACTGGTATATATGAAAAGTGTTTTGTCATGATGATTGGCAATAACTTTGAATTGAAGATTGAGATTTTTTTTTAATATATATCTATCTTAGATAGCATTTATACTTGACCTAATGTCTATTGATATGATTTGATGATTGTTGATTTCCCTAATATCGATACTATGTGGACATTATAACTTGGCCTCCTTATTCTTAGCACAATAGTTGAAATAATGATAGTTGTGATTTGGCATGAAAGTTGGAACCTACGTGACTCATCCTTGATGTATGCATTTGCACCTAGTGATAGGATGACTTATATTATGCCTCTAAGAATTACTTGATCAGATTGATAAATCATGACTTGTTTGCATGGTGAAGTCATGATTTGATATGAGCTACATCTGTCTCCTAATTGAAAGTATTAATACTATGATAATGATGACTTTGATAAATGGTCATAATATGGCTTCTAAACTTTGATGAGTTGACTTTGTTGTTGATGCTACAACATTGAGTTATGTAAGGATGATTATGTTAGCATTATGATTAGAGCATTGTAATCCAGATATGTCTAAATTTGACAATTATTTGATGAAGTCATAATGATGAGTTGCTTGTGATAAGTTCCAAGCAATGGCTTTGATACTTATTATGGTTTTGATTTTATATCTTGATGATCTATTTGTGACAAGTGATAAGCCTTTGATGATCTAATCAGAGGGATATGGCTTATGAATCCAAAAATAATGTGTCATGGTATGATGGATCAATTTATGGAATTTGGGAAAGAAATTCCATATTGAAATGTTAATGGAAAATGTTATGAAAATTAAAATCCTTGGATGCTCTAATTGGAAGTTCAAGATGTTATTGAACTTGAAATGGCATCCAACGGTTGAAGCATTGATGTTTCATTTTGAACATCCATCTATATTTGTATGATGTGAATAATTAATTCATGAGTGAGTTGCTTCACTCACATAGAGTTGTCACCGAGAATGCTTTGAAATGTCAACATGAGGTGTTCTAGTTTGACAATGTGATATTTCTCCTATGATATGTGTATTGTTGATATGCACAGTTGAATTCTTATTTAACATTAGATATTCCATGACATCTTCGATGAGAGGTCCATAGCATGACTAAGGTTGATCATGATGTTGCTAGCATAGCTAGTTGTGAGCCAGGATACAAAAGCTCCTTAGAGAGTTGTTTGAGCATGATCTAGATATGACATGGATACCATGGATACATTGTGTTAATCTGATTGGCAGCAAGTCCCATATTTATAGTTGGGACCGAGATGCTCTTGTATATTGAGAGAGTGTAGTTGTTCGAAACAATATTATGCTTGTGGTTGACCCCTCCGTGAGAGGGAGGAGAATTATGGTATTGTTTTTATGATTCATATGATTATATATGATCTGACATGATATTTGATTTGATATTCTATATGAACAGGAAACAAATTCTATTGAGACAAGCTGATGATGAGAGTAGTGTTGATTGAGGACATTGAGAATACTCTTCCCACCCCACTTAAGCTATCAGGGTGAGGAATTGAGATAGAGGGCTCTTGGCGTTAAGGGAATGCTAGAAAATAGGGAGGTACCCTATCTTTTACCCAGGGTTGAAGAATGTTGCTCCCCTATCTTCGTAGGGTCAGAAAATGCTACACCCTCTTGGTCTTTCCAAAGTATACCCTAGTTGGCACCATACTCTCAAGCATTCCAGCTTGATGGGAATATTGTTCCTTTTTTTGGCCAATGATTTGAGAGTGTACTTGGGGTGTACAACCCAAGTCAATTATGATGTACGTGTTCTAAGATCGATGGGAATATTAGTAGGCAATAGGATGGGTTGAGATAACCTAGTATGATTTCGGGTAGAGAGTAAGCTCCCCAATGATATTCCAATGTTGAAGGTGTACTCCCTTGTGAGCAGAGTTATCCTATTGCTCGGTATGGGTGGAAGCTATTACTTCCCAATGTGATTCTAGGTTGAGATTGAGCTCCCTAATGAGATCCTAGAGTCAAGATGCACTCACCTATATGTTTGTATATCCTTTTTCTATGATATGGGATTGTAGATGTATAGCTCCCCCATGAGATTCTAGGTCAAGATGTGTTCCCCGATATGATTCCAGGTTGAGATGTGCTCTCAGATGATATAATCTCTGATGATGATTTATGATAGCATCCCGATGGTAGAGATTCCAGATAGTAGCCTAATGGATAGAGGGTGATAGACTAAGCTCCTCTCTAGTAACAAATTCTTCTCCTAGATTTGAGAATGATCAGCAGATGCGCAGGAACAATCAAGAGATAAAAAAGAATAAGCAAAGGATAGATCAAGATGTACAATGATGATGATATAGTTGAGATGGACATGGCATGATGACCACATGAAAGATATTATCTGTGATGATACATGATGACACTGGAATATTCCAGAATGCGATATCGTTCGATGGACAGATATTGGCAGGTGGAATTCTCCCTAGTTGAGAGGGAGTGTTGATTTTTTAAACTACGGTAAAATTCCACCTTGGATAGCTCAAATGACCATGATAATGATTTCATTAGTTTCCTCTTTTCGATTAGACCAAGATTGACCTAAATATCATCCAATTTGGTTATGCAGAAGTTGAGTTATGAATTATTTTATTCACATGTATTATGGAATGGTTTGGCCCTAACCACTTGGGTAACTGCTTGGGTCATTCTTAACCCCAAGTAAACCCTCAAGTCATCCTATAAAAGGAAGTGACCCCAAGCTCATTTGGACACACACTCAAGTTATGTTTCTATTCTACTACTTTGTTTTGGCTCGCACAAGTTCATTAATGGAAGTCCTCATTAGGTCTGAGATCATAGGTGAAAGGTTCGCTCTAGGTTAGGGTTTTCTAGATCTCGTTCGTAGGCATAGAGTGGGTAAGAGAGAGAATTTTCCCCTCTCATCATTGGGAGGTAGTTTAGAGGGAGCGAATTTGGGTTTAGAGTTAGATCAGAAGGTTTTGGTCCCCATTCGTTGGCTTCAGGTAGCTCAAGGAGCGAATCTGTCAGTTCAGTCACTCGAATATTGCAACAGTGCTAATTTTCCTTTTTGTTCGCTTAGATAGCCCAACAAGGGAGTGACTATGAGTATTTGTTGTTTAGAGCCACAATCACAGGCACAGAGACCTCCTAGGAGTGAGTTTGAAGTTTCAGTCACTCGTATATTGTCTTTGTGAGTGCGACCCTAAAGTTTTCAGTCACTCATAGATAATGTTGATGAGGACGACCTAGTTTAGATATGGGGATTTTGGCATCCCAGTATCAGTTGTCTTCAGTGATCTGGTAGATCTAGGTTTCTATGTTGTTATAACATTTGTAGATTTGTAGATCTGGTTTATTGTTACCTATTGTTGATCTTATGTATTGGGCTCATTGTACTCATTGTTGTAACTTTTTATGGCAATATAAGAAGAAGAAGAAGAATATTTGCAAGGGTTTTACCCATAGTGGGTTTTGCCTTGATCGTGGACCAATCCTGGTGTCTCTATATGTGTGCATGCTTTCTTCTATTGTTCTGATGGATTGATGATGATGGTGATTTTGTTTCTTTCTATGTAATTGCATATGTTGATATATAATGGTGTAGATATAAATAATGTAATGATGATATGGGGTGAAATTAATGTATTTATGCATAAATGAAGATATCATAGTAAAGAACAATGTTTCCCTAAGAAAAAATAACATATAGAAGAAGGATGGGACTTAGAGAATCTACATTATTAGGGACTAAACAAAATCATTGTTAGGAACAGGTATCCAATCCCATAGAATGATGACCTTCTTGACCAGCTCAAGGGGGCCAAGTACTTCAGCAAGATCGATTTGAAGTCTAGCTATCACTAGGTTCCAATAAAATCCATAAATGTATGGAAGACTACCTTCATATCAAAGGAGGGCCTTTTGAGTGGTTGGTAATGCCTTTTGGGTTGACAAATGCCCCTGCAACTTTTATGAGGATGATGGAAGGCATCTTGTGACCCTTCACCAACTCATTCATGGTTTCATGTCTAAACGACATCCTCATCTTCAACAAGAGTTGGGAAGAGTTCTTGCAACACATTTGGAAAGTCCTTCAAACCCTGTGACAACACAAACTATGTGCCAACTTGGAGAAATTCGCCTTTGGCATGAGCTAGATCCAATATCTAAGTTACATCATTGATGAGCATGACATGCATGTGGATCTGAGACCCAAGTCATTCAAGATTAGACAACCCTGACTACTCTAACAGAGCTTCACAACTTTTTGGGCCTTGTCAATTTTTATTGGAGGTTCGTATTGGGATTCTCTCATATCACGTGGCCTTTGAGTAAAGTTACCAAGGGCGGAGCAAAAGAAATTTTTTCCTAGTCTGAGTACCAATAGAAGGTGCTTGTTTAGTTGAAGCATCTTGTTTTTTCTGCACCAGTACTCACATTTCCATACTTGCAACAACCACTTGAAATTGAGACAAACCCTATAATTATGGTATTGGCACAGTTCTCACCCAACAAGGGTAACCGATGGCCTATCATAGTGACACACTTTTCGATACAATTCATAAATACCCCACCTATGATAAAGAGATGTATTCCATCATGCAAGCTTACCGACAATGGAAACAATACATTTTGGTTAAGGAGACGATCATCCACATGGATCAATGACCTCTTTAATTTATCGACATATAAGGGAAGTTGCAAAATGATCATCATCAAAATTGGTCCACATATCTGCAACAATTCCATTTTCAAATTAAATACAAGAAGTGTTGCACCAATCATGTTGAAGATTGCCTCATTTGACCCTCAGTTGCAACACTAACCATTGTTCTCAACTCTTATGGCCATGAGACCTTTGGATGGTTGCAACTTTACAAAAATGATCCAGAGTTTTCCACCACATACCATATGCTAGTGGATGGAAAGTAAGTACCAGACTTCCACCTCCAGGACACACATCATTATGCTACCTCAACCACCTTTATGTTACTTCAAGTGAGCATGCAAAACTTATTTGGGAGGCACACTACAGTCACATCATGAGACACTTTGGTGTGGAGAAAATTGTGGCAGTACTACAAAAGTATTTTTATTGGCCAAAACTCCAACACAATGTTTGGAAATACATCATATCCTACACTATGTGTGCCATCGCTAAGCCAACCATCAAGAAGCAAGGCCTATACACTCCTCTACCTACTCCCAGCCAGCCCTAGGAATCCATTTCCATGGACTATTTGTCTAGCCTCCCTTCTACCAAGCATGGTAATGATTGTGTATTTGTAGTCATGGGTAGATTTTCCAAGATGACTATATTGGAAATATGTAAGAAGAGTATCACAACAGAGGACACTGCCAAAATCTTCTTTACATGAGTGTGGTTACATTTCTGTATCCCACAAACCATTATATCTGATTGGGATAACAGGTTCCTGAGCACATGCTAGTTGAGTCTCTGGTTATTATTGGATACCAAGCTCACCAAGTTGACTACATTCCACCCTGAGACTAATGGCCAAACATAGGTCATCAACAAGATGATAGTGCACATATTATGCATGTACAAATCCAAGCATCCATGAACCTAGGATGAGATTATTCCCTATGTGCAACACCATTATAATAGAGCTATCCATAGCTCGATTGACTGCAGTCCCTTTCAAATGGATTTGATATTTCAACCATTGTGTCTGATTGATGTTGTCATGCCTCATGTGACTACACATGTACAGTCTAAGGCTGATAAAGAAACCCAGTTTATTGAACACGTTCAACATATACGCTAGCAGGTTCATGACATACTGCACAAATCCAATGCCAATCAAAAGTAACGACATGATCAACATTAAGTGCCACATAAGTTTTATGTGTGTGATAAAGTTTGGTTGCATTTGCAGAAAGAATTCCTTTCCAGAATCCATCAGAAGCTTCAACCACTATGATATGAGCCTTACACCATGACCAAGGCTATGGGAGATAATGCTTTCAATCTCAGCATTCCCCCATTCGTTTTCCTGCAACGAGTGTTTAATTTGGACCACCTTCAACCAAACTTCCCACCATTGCAGGGCACATCAGACATTACCGAACAACTGGCACCAACAGATCTCAACCTTGACTACATGGAATATGCCACAACTGATCAAATCATGGACACACATATCAATAACACTCGCCAACATAGGATCCAAATGTATCGGGTTGTCAAAGATGGCCAACTCCTGCACCAAGGCAAGTCGCTCACCAGAGACCAAGTTCAACAAAAGTTTCCCCATCTCATGGAGGCGCTCAACATAATGGGGACCATTGCTTCCTAAGGGAAGAGTACTAATCTAGGTGGATATTGGTGGCCACCCAACTATTCCACTTGGAACACCAACATTATTTCCTTTCAGTTTCCTAATTTCTACCATAGTTACTATTTTTGGCAATTTTTTGGGTCCTCAACTTCCGGAGTCATTTTGAGGTCCAAAAAGACATTTTTTCTGAGAAAACAAAGAAATTGTAAAGTGCCAAAAAATAATTCACATGTCTTTTTTTACCTCCTCATGGATATCTTCGAAATGAGGTATTATGATATCCAAACAAAGATCATATGTCGAAGCTATGACCCTGGGAAGTTGGTGGTCTAACTTACCCCAACGAGGCCACAAACTTTTGTCACTTCATGTCCTAGGGTTAGGTTTTTGGATGTTTAGGGTTTTCCCTTATTTCTCAATAACAAAAAGGCATTTGAGCCTCATTGTAACACAATTCAAAAGGCATGTAGTTGTCAAATCTCTTCTCAGAGATAAGCTACCATCGCTCAAGCTAGCTTGTTCCATACTACATGTAAACAATGTTTAGTACTTGTTATTAATTAATTGAAGTTTTGTTCTTCCGTTGTATCTTTGTGTTTTGTTTAAATTTGTATTTCATTTCATTTCTTCGTAAATCTAGATTAAGGTAAAAGAAATGTAAAATCAAACAACAAAACACTAATGTTGGATTTAGATGAAGGGCTTAGATTATGACTCAACGATGCATATATTTCAATTCCAAACCTCAGCTTCTATGCCTTGTACCTAGTGACCGCATGGCATCACTTATGCTAACTATATGACATGAAAAATACCAAGGTAATCCAATGAAAATATGAGCGAAGTATTGATATTTCAATGTGCTTAAACCTTTCACTTACATGTTCTTTTTCTATTAGCCTTTGGTAAGGTCAACCCTGTATTTGAATTGGTGTATCAAGGTTTCATAGGGTGGAGACTAGAGAATCATTTGAAAATTGTAGCCTTTGATAAGAGTGCAGGCATAACTCAGGGCATAGAACAATGCTAACCTTAGATATAAGGTGTCATTTCAATGCACAAAAAATATGCATTCACTAACCATGTCTTTGCCTTTATTTTGCAAGAATAGCATTAAACCATAGCATGACAAAAGCCAGTAATCAAAACCAATTAAGCACCATCTACACATATAACCAATAAATTTACATAAAAATGAAATATGTCTACTTGCAAATGCCCTATAACCATGCAATCATCATGACAAACAAAAGAACCATAAATTATGAAAACTTGTATTAGAACATAACAATAACAAGTGTGTGTCAATCATCATTGATTTATAAATATTGTGAACCAAATCATAAATATACCATGTGTGTGATAACCATCTTTTACATGAATATATTAACAAAATTATCTAATAAAGCATAGAGCTCATACATCAAGAAATAAATAAAAGAAATTCACCAATAGTTTGTGACACATCCATTGATTTGGTTTAAGTGAAAAGCTAGATAACCCTATAGTTTCCTAGAAGGGTACTTTGGTAGGACAATGATAAATTGATAAGGGAAGGTCAAGCCATTTTGATCATAAGGGAAGATACTGAAAAATAAATTTTAAATAGGCATATGTTTTGTTGTGAGCTTTCATAATCAATTTATACTAACTACAAATTGGGTCAAAACCCTATACTTTGACAATTACCGTTGTCATCACTATAATCATTATCATTATAACAAAACATGGTGGTGAACAATGATACATACACATCAATGCAAAAAAATAGATATTTGCACCAATGCAAATAGTTGATAATTGCAACACTAATTTTTAAGAATTTGGCAGGCATCAATTCTTTTGAAATATCTTAGATATATCGATGCATTTTATGTATACAATAAATACCAAATATTTTAATTTGTATAAAAGACACATGCGCACTAGTTATCTATATACCAATGCACCATATCGTTTTAAACTCACCAAGAAAAAACCATCAATTAGGCCTTTAGCCATCTAAACTTTTTAGTTATATTAAACATCCACTAAATCCTTCATTAAAACCTTCACTATTAATAACAGAGGTTTTAAGGAAGGTTTTTTTGAAAATTTTAGTGAAGGCTTGTTGCACAAAAATTGTCACTTTGACTTTCTGCAATCTGTGTGAGCCCATCAACACTCATAATTTCCTCCTTTGCAAGTCTTGAGCCTCAGTTCTTCATATCAAGCCTTGAAAATAAGATAAAGCCCTCAAAAGTCTCTAAAACTCTGGTTCCACACTTTCTCTTAGCATTTCCTGCGGTCCCGAACCTAATGGTCATGTCACCTGCGCACCTGACCGCTCTGTTTTTGTGTTATGGGTGCAGACCCCTGTAAAATTTAAAAAGGCACAAGTATATTCTTAAAAACTCACTTTGAGTCATTTCTGGAAGCTTCTGGAAGGAATCTTGAGGTGGCAAGTTCGCTCTTGTAAGGTTAATGCATCCCATACCTTAAGGAGCTAACCCCTTGATGTGAGGAGCTTATCCCTTTGAAGAAGGACTCTATCCCTTCATAGGTGTACCTATAACCTCCTTCCTTTGCACTATAAAATGAAGCATTGGGTTGGTTACTGGGGAAGTTGAAAGCTGAATATTTTTGAGGTGAAATTTTGTTGGAACTTAGTCTTCCTAATTGAGCTTTTGTGAGGAGAGATTACATACCTCTTTGATCTCATTTGGAAGAGTGTAAGACTTGTCAAAGTAGACGAGATTCCTGTTTTGGACCCTGGGAAGAGCTTGTACAACATCAAGGCACCAAAGGTTGTAAGGTTCTTCTATTTCAAAGTTAATACAAATAAGTTTATTTTTCTCAATAAGCTGTGTTTTATGGATTCCTTGATCACCATAATGAACATGATTTATTATATTGGCTATGCAGGTGTTATTTGATGTGTGCTTGTTTGTGATTGCAAGTTCTCAAAAGGAAATTCTTTCGAACGCTTGAAGGATGGTTGCTACAAACTAACGTTGGACTTAAGGTAGGGTCTAAACACTTCTATAGTTTTTATTAATGAATCGTAAAATGTTTAGAGAAAGATAGATTTGCTTGTCTTGCTTTTTGTTAGATATCTTTTGATACTAGGGAGATCAGCCTTGTCTACAAGATCGATTTATCTGGCCAACAAATTTGCAACTCCACTGGGGATCTGAATTTAGATTTTGGTTTTCCTTTGTCTTTGACTTGAGAAACTTGTTCTTGTTTCTGGTTTTTGCTTGATGTGTGTGGTATTGGGTAGGTTTTAGGATCTGGATTATTTTTCATTTTTCAAAATTTTCAAGGGGGCCGCACTTTCTTTTTATAGACAGTGCAGGCATCTCCGCACTGTTCCTTTGGTGCACAGAGCGGTACCGCATCTGGTTCTCCTAGAAGCCTGCGGACCCTGTGAAATTTTTTGAAAAACCTAAAATGTTTTCTCCCAGTTAGGTTTAGCTTTCATTTACGACTTTTAGTGTCTACCCATACCTACATGTGTTCTGTCAAAAATCTCTTGTGAGTAAGTTCCATTGGTATTTTTGTTTTAGATGATTTTCTAGAAGTTTTGCATGCCTAGATTGGTTTTCACTCGGTCCCTATAGTGACTCAAAGATTAGAAGCCTAAGAGACCTTAGATCCACCTGGTGTCTTTTTGCCTTCTTGATGAGTCTGACTGGTTTGTGACATCTGTCCTTGGTGAGAAATAGGTTTCGTTTTCTCTTTGCAAATCTTTGAATGAACTTGGTTATAAGTTTTGAATTTCATTTTTATAAAAGAAAACAAAGTTGGATGTTTTTTAATTGATTTGTTATTCTGAACGAATTAATCCTTAGTTTACTGAATAACTAAGTAAAGCGTCCTCAAAAATATTTGAAGCTTTTATTTCGATTAGGGTTTTAAAAGCTTTTAGATCACAAGATTAGTTTTTGTAGTTTTGAGTGTTTGCTAGAAATTGTAGAATCTCTTTTGAAAGAATCGTTTTTTGGAGTTTTTGAGTGTTGAAAAAGAAAAAGGATTTTTGTGAGCATAATTAGTAGTCTCGTTTTGAGTTCTTGTTGAAAAATACAAAAATATTTTCTTTTCATTAACACGTTGGAAGAAAGATTTGTTTTTCAAAGAATTGCATTCACAAACTCTTTCTTTTAGCTAGAAATTCGTTGAAGAAAAAACGAATTGTTTATCATTCTTAGGTGCATTTTAGTGTTTTTGGAGTCGAGTCTTCACACCATCAAAGTTTAACTTCCATACCTATTGACTTAAGAAACAACCTATAAAATTAACACTTAATTAAAATTGATCTAGCAAACTTTTTTATTTCTAGGGCTCTTATCACCAATATAGCTTAGGCTAGTATCTTGGAGTAGGGAGTAATTAACTCTCCAAGATAGTTAAAACAAACAAGTAGCTATATCTTGCGGTAGGAAATAAATCCAATTGTAAATTATATAATATGGGAAGCTCCTCTTAAAGGAGTCAATCACGAGATCATGTCCGAACCATTGAGACAATCAAGTCTGTCTCATTGGGAAAGATAGAAGATTTGTGCGTATTATAAACGGTAAACCTCAGATTAACCATTGTCGAGGAGCCTGGGGTCACTTGTTGGTAAACCTCGGATTGATCATGTCGTGGAACCTTCAAGGGGATTGAGCTTTGTTACTCTGCCCTTGCGTGTAGATCGGATCGTAGACTGTTCCCCCAGTTGTATTTGATGTTGTTGGTAACCTTAGTGTACAAAAACTTAAGATTATTTCCTAAGGTGACGGTGAAGGACGGGTCTCACTGTACCTAGAGCAGACGTCAACTAGACTCACTTGGACTCTCTGGGGGTTCTCTTCACTCGAGACATTTTTGTGAAGAAACTTGTACCAATCTGTTTCATTAAGCAGGTTGTTGGGGTAAATGTTCCAACCGCCCTTTCTGTATTAAATTCTACGACGTTGGATTTCATCATCAACTAGTGTTTTTGGTACGAAAAGTTACTGTTTGTGTGTGGTTTGAACTCTTAGATTTTTTAGGTGTGTGATTCAATTGTTTGGTTCTTTAGAGACTTTAGGTGGTTTTATTGAAATTTTCTTTGTTTGCGTGTGAGTAATTAAATATTTAATCGTGGCTGAATTACTGAGACAATCCCGTAGACTTCGGGGGCAACCTCCCAAGTATACACCAAGCCAGCTTGAAGGAATACAAGCTCTTGTATCACCTAGTGACAGTAGAGTTCGGTCACCAGAAGCCGGAGAGTCTTCCTTAATTGTTCATCCTGATTATCAACTACAGACAATGGAGTATATTTCTGAGCCAATTTCATTTTCCAAAGTTACTGGTAGTTTTTCTCCTACTCGTGAATTAGCTAAAGAACCTGAAATTTCTGAGCCTGAAATTGAACCTGCTCCTACTCCATCCTCAGGATTTGCTTCTCCAACTTCTAGTGGTCCTGGTTCACCCAGGGTAGGAAGTATCATTACCCAAAATCTTCCTTCTGGACTCATTTCTATTCAAGAACTTGTTAGTCCAAGCGAAAATATAATTCTCCCTGAAAATCAATCGACTTTATAACTTAGGGAGCGTGAATCAATTTTCTACAGTCCTTTTAGGAGTGACGCTTGGTATGTATCATTGACAAACTTTTTAGAAAATCCAGGTCTTAGTTTTTCGCCACCTCGAATTCCTTTTCATCTTACGCCCAGAGGTTATTATCCTCCTTTGAATATGTCGAGACAGTCATCTATGTTTTCCCAAACACCTGAAACATTTTTATATGGCGGTCCTTCTATTCCTTCAAGCTATCAATCACTCACTGGTACCTTTTCAGGAGCGTCTCCTCGACCAATTGAACATGAGATATCAACTGGTAATAACGGAGCTCAAGCATCGAGCGTAGAAGAAATTCTTATAATGTCTGGTATTATTCCAAATCTGCAACCTCAAGGTAGTCAGTTACCACCTGGGGGGCAACCTCAAGGTAGTTAGTTACCGCCTGCGGGGCAACCCCAAGGTAGTCAGTTACCGCCTAGGGGCAACCTCAAGGTAGTTAGTTACCGCCTGGGGGGCAACCTTAAGGACAGTACATACCGTCAGGACAGTACATACCTCAAGGTCAACCCCAGACATAGTACATACCTCAAGGTCAACCCCAGACTCAGTACATACCTCAAGGTCAACCCCAGTATCAATATATACCTCAAGGTCAACCCTAGTTTCAGTACGTGCCTCAAGGTTATCAACCTCAAGGTCATTACCCAACTCAAGGTTTCCAACCACCTTCTGGTCAACCATTTGTACAAGGAACTGGAGATGTACCTCTCAATTATCAGCCCTATGCTCAACCTGGTTATGGTCCTCCATATGCTCAACCTTTTATGGGTCCATACCCCGGAACGAACATGGTGTGGGATCCATCTCAATAGACTTTGCAACCTAATGTGCAGTCATCGAGTCAGCCTGGACAACCTTTGGTTTCTGGTCCAACCCAGCAACCTGTCCAGCCTACTGTTCAAATGTCTGCACCTAGTGTAGTTCATCAGTCCGGGCCTACTTCACCTCGAACTCCACCCCAAACTGCTGCTGCAACTACTGCAGCTTCTGTTCAATCTACCCCACCTACTTCTGGAGTATTAGCAGCTCTGGTTTCTACTATTCCTGCATCAACTCCTCAAGCCTCTTTACCACAGTCAAGACCTACAGTTCAGACTTCGATTCAGATGCCTGTAGGACAACCTGGTCCAAGTACAATTGTCACAAGTCAATCGCAATTCACTTATCAACCGTACCAGGGATAGTACCAATTTGGTCCTATTGTGCAAAACCCAGTTTATCAGTATCAACTGTACCCCGGATATACTTATCAGCAACCTCAACAACCCCAGTTTGGTCCGGTTAATCCTGGTTTTCCGGGAGGATATAATATTCCCAATGCAAATCCAATTCCAAGTTATCCTGGATATCCTCCTCCTAGGGTTGGTCTCGTGACCCAAGGTTTTCAAGATCCTAACCATCAGTTACCTTTTATTGCAACTTTGGATTTACCTGATTTGTCGCGCCTTACGAACGATCCAATTAACTATCTTCCGTATTGGCCGCCAATGCCTAATAAGTTACCCAGTGATATCCCAAAGTTTGAGGGTAAGTTAGGAGAAGATCTGTCAAATCATGTGATGACTTATCACCTCTGGTGTGCATCTAATTCCATTATTGATGATTCAATTCGTTTACATCTTTTTCAACGCACTCTGATTGGTCTTGCTGCCAAATGGTACATTGAGTTACCATGAGGCTCTTTTTATAATTTTAGTCAGTTAGCCACTTCTTTCTTAACTCATTTTCAGTTGCCTGTCAGATACGACAATGGCACGGAATTATTAACTTCATTAAAATAGTCAACATCCACATATATTTCAGATCATATTCATGAATGGCGACGTAGACAACGTTTAGTGAAAGTTTTTATTCCGGATCAAATTTTAGTAGAATGGTTTGTTAAATCATTATCACCTAAAATCATTGAAGATGTAGCTAAGGCAGCGGTTTTTACTGAGGAGCAAGTAATTGTTTAGGTTCAGTACCCTGACCTCATTTATATGCAGTCAGGTACTTTACATGAAAAAATCCCCGACCTTCCGAAACACAATCAAATAACTGCAGCTCCTTCAGGGTCTCATGCCGTTGATGGTATGATTGGTTCAATTAGTACCAAAAGCAAGAAGAAATCTTCCAAGAATTCTTCTCCTATTATAACTTTACCAGATTCCCCAACAGGAGACTCTTCTACGGAAATTCCTGCTGATATCCATGTTGTAGAATCATCTATGGCCAAATCAAAATCCGGTGGTAAAAAGAAGGGGGATAAGAAAATGAACAAAATTCAAAAGAGAAAGCAGATAAAAATGAATCTACTGACGAGAAATGTAAACCTCGCTATCCTTGTCTCATTTGTGACGAAGAGCATTTTACAAGAGACTGCCCACATCGAGCCAAGGTTTCGAAAATCGTCAAAGGTTCTCAAACGCCTGTTGTCTTGAAGGATCCTTTTCCTAGCCAAGATAGTAAGATGAACGGTTCTTCCTCAAATGCCTCAGAAGAACTCATTATGATGATGTCTCATGTCAGGATTGCAATGCGATCACAAGATTATGGTAGTAAAAATCTTGTTGGTGGTAAAGAAGCAGAATCTTCTAATTCAAACCCATCAAATTCAACTCCTTTTGGTTCTGATCCGCTACTGATCAAGAAACCCAACCCTGACTTAGTAATCAAACCACCTGCTAAAGGTATACTTCAGAAGTCAGCTTTCAATCCACATGCAAGAGCTACTCAGAATTATAACATTGTTGAAGACTTAGCTTTTTCCCCTTCAGCAATGTCGGCTTTAGAGGTGCTGCAATCATGCCCAGCACAGCGTAAATTACTATTGTCAGCTATAGGAGCTATTGATATTCAGGATTCGAACCTTATAATCTTTGATTTAGAGAATAGTACACCTCGCCTGCCTCATCAAATGGCTTTCCAGATTCCATTGATAGTCAAAAACAGACCTTGCTTTCGGACTGTGATTGATGAGGGAGCTTCTACGTGTATTATGTCAATCCAGTGTTGGAGATCGCTTGGTTCTCCGACACTGAATCAGTCCTTGAAAATTCTAAAGGCTTTTGATGGCTGAGGGTTCCATCATTTTGGCATTTTGCAGGATTTACCTATAGGGGTTGAAGGAAAAAATGTAAATCTAGATGTCGAAGTGGTTGATGTCCCTCTAGATTACAACCTTCTCTTGGGTTGCAGTTGGTCTTATGCCATGACTGCTATTGTTTCATCGGTCTTTCGGCTTATCAAGTTTCCTCATAATGGAAAGATCGTTACCATCGACCAGCTGACTTATTTTTCATCCGAACTAGCCTCTTCAGATAGTATTCAACATGTTGGTAAAACAACTATCCCTTATAAGGATGTTGGGGTAGGTTTGATTAAAGATTATGGTTTACTAGGAACTTTTTCTTTTCCTCCTCCTAACGTATCGCCTTCTATTGCAACTATTCATATGATTTCATCGAACACTATTGCTTTTGATGATCCTTGGATCGTTCCTTCCGATTCTGAGGTGGGTTCATTTGGTAACGTGATGCCTCTGAGTCCCTTTGAAATTGCATATCAGGCTGTATAGTTGTTTTCTGACTCTTGTTCAACCGAAACTGATCCAATGAATGTGGTCCATGGGGAATCACTTTCAATATCAACCTCAGCTTCAACAACATTTGATGATCTTGTTCATACTGATAAGAAGATTTGTGAACTTTTGTCTATTGATGATTTACCATGGGAAGATCTTCATCATCGATCTTCGTTTTTACCTGAGCTTGATCATTTTGAAAATGATTTTTCATCTATTTTTACCGCTGAGTATGTCAAAGAACCACAGAATCCATTGCAACATCCTGATTCTGAGTTAAACTTGGGAAATATTTCTCGAACAGTTCCTATTGACATTTTAGTTAAATCTGGAATTATTGAAAACATTCATATAGGTGCTTCCTGTATGGACGATGAAATCCAAACTTATAAAGCCCTATTTCAAGAATTTTGTGACGTGTTTTCCTGGTCATATGAAGAAACGCCAGGAATCGATCCATCAATTGTTGTCCATGAAATTAAAACTTACCCGGATGCTAAACCTATCTGGCAATGTTTACGTTAGATACATCTGCGAAAAGCTGCTGCTATTAAAGCTGAAGTTGAGAAATTACTTCGTGCAGGTTTCATTTATCCGATTCCCTTAACGGATTGGGTATCGAATATTGTTCATGTTAACAAAAAACAAGGAATGATAAAAATATGTATCGATTATAGGGATATTAATTGAGCTTATCCTAAAGACAATTATCCAACCCCCTATATCGATCAAATTATAGATGATTGTGCCGAGAGTGAAATGTTCTCCTTTATGGATGGTTTTTCTGGTTACAATCAAATCAACATACTCCCTGCTGATCAACCTAAAACGGCTTTCATTTGTCCATGGGGAACATTTGCTTATTGAAAATTACCTTTTGGATTGAAGAACGCTGGAGCAACTTTTCAAAGGGTAATGTCTTACACATTTCATGACATCAAGCACATTGTGCAGCCTTATCTCGATGATTTACCTACCCATTCATTATGTAGAGCCGATCATCTCTCTCATTTATGAGCAATCTTTATGAGATGTAAGCATTATCAAATTAGGCTGAATCCACACAAATGTGTTTTCTGTATAGAGACGGGTCATTTACTAGGATTTTTCGTTTCAAAAGCTAGCATTCGTGTCGATCCCTTGAAGGTCGAAGCTATTGTCAAATTACCTCCTCCTTCAACTCTTTGCCAACTCCAAAGTTTGCAAGAGAAAGCAAATTTTTTACGTCGTTTCATTCCTAACTATGCCGAGATAATGAAAGGTTTTACCAGGTTTTTGAAACAAAATACTTCATTCTTTTGGGATGAGATAGCTGACAAATATTTTGATGCACTTAAACACGTGTTGACCCATGCACCGTTATTGCATCCTCCCAACTACAATCAGGATTACTTTTTGTACCTCGCCGCTTCTCATTCCACCATTGGGATGGCTTTAGTTTAGGAAGATGAATTCAACAGTGAACATGTGATTTACTATCTTAGTCGAACCCTAAATCCGACTAAGATTAAATATTTGCATGTGAAGAAATTGGCCTTGGCGGCTGCTCAAGCTGTCCAAAGATTTCGTCGCTACATCTTATTCCGCAAAACCACAGTAATTTCAGACTGTAACCCTATGACGTATATCTTGACCAAGCAATTGCTAGGGGGCAAGTATTCCAAATGGATAGTTATCCTGCAGGAATTTGACTTGGAGTTTGAAAAATCCAAGGTAAAGAAATCTTTGGTTTTTGCAGAACTGATGGGTGATTTCCCGCATACTGATACTGAAACTATGGCAGAAGAACCCATTGCGGACGAATCCTTATTTCTTATCAGTACTCTTGACCCATGGTATGGAGATATTATTGTTTATCTCCAAACCCAATCTTTTCGGCCTGAAATCTCATGATCTCAACAACGGAAAATTCGTTTCCAATCCCAACAATACAATATTATTGGAGATACACTTTATCGTCGTGAGGCAGATTCTCTTTTCCGACGTTGTCTAATTGAAGAAGAAGCTGAAAAGGTTCTGAATGACTGTCACTCTGGAGCATGTGGTGGTCATATGTCTAGGTATGCCACAGCAAGAAAGATATTGCACGCTGGTTATTTATGGGCATCATTATTCAAAGACTGTATCTATGCAGTCCGGAAATGCCACAATTGTCAAACTTTTTATCGTAAGATGTATGCTCCACCCGCTCCTCTCCACCCAATAATTGTTGTCGGTCCTTTCACAAAGTGGGGTATCAACTTTATTACATGTAACCCTCACTCAGCCAGGGGGCATGCTTATATCATCCTTGCGGTAGATTATTTTGTTAAGTGGGCCGAGGCGATGCCTACATTTTCGACAGGCGGAAAAATTGTTGCAATTTTCATTTTCAATCATATAATTGCTAGATTCGGTGTTCCTCAAGCTATTATTACTGATCATGGGAGTCATTTTCGAAACATCATGATGACTGAACTGACATATCAACTTGGCCCGCGTCATGATAATTCTACTTCATATTACCCACAGGCTAATGGTCTGGTAGAAGCTATCAATAAAGTTCTAGTCACTATGATCCAACGAATTAGTAGTATTCATAGGTCGAATTGGCATAACATGTTATTTTTAGCAATTTGGGCATATCGAACCTCAGTAAAAACATCAACTGGTTTCACTCATTTTCAACTGGTTTACGGTTTGGAAGCAGTGTTACCCATTGAATGTGAAATTCCGTCATTGCAAATAGCCATAGTATTACTCCTAGCCACTTCCGAAGAGGAGAAAGGTTTGTTGTACTTAGCTCAATTAGATGAGAATCAACGTGATGTTGCATTAGCAATCGAAACTCATGTGAAACGAATAAAAGCTCAGTACGACCAAAATGTTACACCTCGTGATTTTTTGGAAGGAGACCTAGTCTTACTCTATGATCAAGCAAACGATAAACTAGGGACTGGAAAATTTGTACCTATGTGGCATGGTCCTTATATTGTTAAACGAAAGCTGGCAAAAGGGGCCTATGAATTGGTAGATTTTGACGATGTCTCTTTGGGTAAACCCAGAAATGGGCTTTATCTGAAGAGATATTATGCTTAAAACCTTGGTGTGGAGATTTTTGTTAGATTAGTTTCTTTCTAGTTGGTGTGTGTTAGATTAGAAACGTGTGCCTAGTTTAGAGAGTGTTTTTATCATTATTCCTGCTTATCTTCATTTTACTCTTGATATTGCAGATGTCGACGTCTCGTCAAACATATATCGTTTTTGCTGATGGTGCTTGTCGTAATACACAGACATTTCTTCCGCAACTTGGGTTATCTGTTCACCCTCTGATGAGTTAGTATTTATGCATGGGGTAAGCCTCGGTCAAACAACGAATAACATTGCAGAGTATAGTGCAGTGATTGAGTTATTAACTAAATCCATCTCATTTGGAATTCGGAGTTTGATTATTAGGTTAGATTCTAAACTCGTTGTATTACAGCTTAACAGGGTTTATGCCATTAGAAATCCAGTGTTATTAAAATTAGTTTTGAGAGTTTGTCTCTTGGAATGTGAATTTGATTACATTGAATATCAACATATTCCAAGATATTTAAATACATTAATAGATGCAGTTGCTTCTCGTATGTTAAATAGACATTTGAAATAATCAAAACAGTAAATTTAAAAAACATTCCATAACATGTTATACAAGATAGCCAGTAATAGTGATATATCATAGCATAGAAGTGTGTCAAATATACATCGTCTTCGATCATAGGTTGAAAAACACCTTATGATCGGTAAAAAATGATAGTACAAAAAGACATAAAATGTTGTATGTGTCTACAAAAGCGATCATCCTATCCCTGACGATGATCACGATAAGAAACCACTGCTCAGGCTGCCCTACAAAGGAACCTCCTAAAAGGTCCTAGGACTCCAATCACATATCGTTGTAACCTAAGTGGAATATCATCTACGCTATTCTCTGGAATATCTACTGTCAAACGCTCTAGATGATTCTCCAATTCGGTCAGGGTCTCTGTAGATTGGTCCTATGGGGCCGGTACTGCTGCAACTGGGTGTCTCCTCTCATAAGGCTGGAGAGCAGCTGGTCATTGTGGACCCACAACTGCATTTAAAACTTTTTATTATCAGTTTTGAGTGATTTAAAAAACAAAAAAAAAATTAGTTAAAACAAGTGTTGAAAATAATTTTACCTGAATCATCCCACTGCTCTCCTGGTGGAAGAGCCATGTCTAGTTCACCACGATAATCCATCCTAGCATATGGAAAATCCTGAATCACAAAAAGTTGGTTCCTCAACCAACTTAAATACTCAGGTGGAAATCAAACAACCTCTGAACCCTCCTCAGGATGACGGGCCATCACTATAACCCAACGCATTATCCTAGGCTCTCGAGGAAGACCAACCTTAACAGAAAGCTATTGTGGGACCAACATAGGTACCCTCTCTAGACCAAAGCTCACAACCAGGAAACCATATCCAAAGTTTTTTAGTTGTTTGTTCTTTGCTCTAGTCAGTTGGCCTTTTACATTCGCCAACACAGCTTCGCACCAGTTGAAGATGGTACCTTGATAACAGTGTACTGCCATACACATCTGTGATCCGACAGCTACATGCAATGCGGCACTCCCGCATAATATGGTGATGGTAAATGCGATAACCTTAAGTTCAGGAGGGGAGATAGTTTTAATATCTATCCGTTTGTCCTCTGTTTGGTCATTAAAAAACTCCAATCAGAGACTAGCGACAGACTGGCCACCTGCCCTAGTCCTGAAAAGAGATAATCGTTCACCTCTCTTGGGCAAGCTAGTCAAGAAATATATGTCCTCTAGCTCGATTTCGAGCCTGTGGCCACCAATCATGAAACACTGGTCCTGTATGTTCCACTTGTCTACCAGCCATTGCAAGAAGTCTACTTGGGCCCTCATGCCAGGTATGGCCTAGAATTTAAATAGTCTGCATGCTTTTAATGCCCGTATTGTAGGTGGATGAATTAATGCGGCTAGATCCACATCCTCATGCTCGCGTTCCCGCCAAATAAGCATTTTGTATGTCCTACATTGAAAAAAAAATGTATTAGAAAATTTTAGTTCAAAATTTTTAGGCGGAAATGGAGAAAATTGGAATTTTTAAAACCTATTTCCCGGGGTCCGCACCCACTAGTTAGGGACAGTGCGTAGGTCCACACTCGTCCTAAGCAACAGGTGCAGAACCCCGACTTTTTCCTTTGTAGAAAAAAGTCGAGGTCCGCAGGGGCCGCATGTTGCACCTGCGGACCCCCACGAGCATTTTTCTAAAAACAAATTCTCCTCAAAAATCAATTTTAAAGCCTAAAAACGAAATCCAAATGGTTGAAATGCAAGATAAGGGTGATGTGCATTACCTGGAGCTGACAGTTTCTGATTCCAATGAATGGATTTTCCACAATCATCACAGGAAGTTTTCTCCCAAAATCTCTCACTTCTCACTCTGAAGTCAAACAGTAAAAATGAATTTACAAAAGCCATTTTTATAAGCTTTTTTGAATAAATGAATTTTTAATTAATTTATTTTTTACTTTAAAAATGTAACTTTTGATGCATTTTTATTTATTTTAAACAGGTATGAGTAATGTTTTGAGTTTTTGTGCAGAATATTGGATTTTCAGGGATAATTGATCATTTTCAA
>APFE031534209.1:7970-27380 GCA_000404065.3 Pinus taeda | reverse complement strand
TTACATAAATGAACAATTCTTGGATGATTCAAATGAAAAAACCTCCTTTGTATATATAGGAGTCTAAGGAGTACAATATAACCCAGCCGCCCTAACAATAATAATATAAAGCCACAAAAATAACAATAGAGGGATTCTATGGGGCACAGTAATAACAATATGGGGACAATAGGGGCACAACAATATTAATAAGGGTAATAACTACAATAGTAATGGGGTAATCACTAGTATTATAGGGACCCAACATTCCCCTAATGTTGTATCCATAGTATTAATTAGCAAAGTTGCAACAAAGGGTTCTCCTGATGTTGCAACAACAACAAAAATAATTGATGGAGTTGTAGAAATTGGTTATCTAACCAATAGTGCAGTCGATTCCTTTGTTCCCACTACTTCATTCCAAGTGTGGCCCTCTCATTAGAGGGCATGCTCCATTAGTAGTTTGATTAAGCCATGGTTTGACAAGGCATCCCTAGGTCTATTGAACTTCTATAGATTGACTACCATATGTTGAAGTGTTCTCCACAAAAAATGGAATATTGATCAAAACATAATGTTTTAGGTGATTCAACAACCTTACATGATGCCAATACACAAGTCCATGGTTCCCCTCACAAGTGAAGTATATTTGGATAAGAAAAGTTATGTTTTTCCACGGTGTTGGAAGATATTTTGTGTTAAAACCACTTACTTTTCTTATTAGAGCTTCCCCTAGTGCAAGGAACTATTCCATTGATTATGGCTTGGGTTTCCTCCTAAAATACTATCCTTCCCTAACTTGTCGTAGATCTAGACATTGCAACAACTATGTCCTCATCCACTTAGACCATTATCCCATGTACCCTAGTCCCATCATTCTGGAGGTTGAGTCAAAATCCTAGTGCCACATCATTTTCATAACTCTTTAGTTGGTTGACATAACCTATGCAACGTCCAACTTGAAAAATTTCCCGTATATCCTTGTAAGCATGCAATAAAAGAGTATTTTTGGCCTCTCTACGACTTAGTGAACCTCATATTTTTCTTTGCTCAATGCTCAAACAGACTATTGACTTCATACTTTGAATAATAGTTCATTGGATATTGATTTATAATAATAAAAATGTGATGACGGGGTAATGGTGCAGGTTGTTTCATTGGTTATGGTGATGCTAGAATGGAATGAATGAAATCTTGTCAAAATACATTTGATTAGGCAAAACAATGTTCTTCATTGTGTAAAAGGAAAGGTGTACCTTCATGCTTATCATGAGTTGTCCTCTATAATGCTAGTGACGATAGGTTGTCACATTCCACGTCCCCTAATGATGTCACATCATTCATAGAAATTGTTTTCATTCTTGTTGGCGGACATGTTGTTGCATTACATGTTGTAGCATGGTGTGTTCAACATTAGGGGAATTTTGAGGTAAAAAATGGATCTCAAAACAAAAAATGTACTAACAAAATTAAATTTAAAAGAACCAATAGGATTCAAGATAATGATGTCATCTCTATGGGTAAATATTTTGGAGGGAAAAGAAGAAAAATACCTTTTCTAATTGTATTTTTGGCTTATCTCCTTATAGGTTTACTCAAATGTCAAGTGTAGACACCTGTTGATGCAAAAAATAAATTCCCACTATAAATTAATGAGTACCACTCTACATACTTCTCAGTAGACCCACATCAAGAAAAATTGAAAATACATGAGAAAATCATGTTCAGCACACTTGTTTCATGTCTTTTCATTTTTTATTGATGTGGGTCTTCTCATATGTATGTAGAGTGGGTACTTGTTGGATGAGGAATTCACCCACATCAAGACAAATTGAAAATACATAAAAAAAAAGTGTTTTGAACACACTTTTTTCATGTAGTTTCATTTTTTCTCAACATGGGTCTTCTCGGAAGTATGCAAAGTGGGTACTCGTCAGATGATGAATTTAATTACACATCCAGCGTGTGTCTACACTTGACATTTGAGTAAACCTATAAGGGGATAACCCAAAAATGCAATAAAAAAAATTCGTTTCTTTTCTTTTTATTTAAAAAATCATAGCTCTTATTTCATTATTTTAAGTACAATTTTATTACTTTGCTTAGGAGCCACATTTGAGACCTCGAAGTTCCCCTAATGGAACCATTAATCTTTGATTTGTGACACTCGTTAAAATTGGAATTGCAACACCTATGTCAGGTTAGTGTTGTAACACTATGTAGGGTTGGTGTTGTAGCAATGGTCACTACATTAATTTGATCAGAAGGATTTTATAATTGACATGAAATATGCTCATTGAAAGGGTGTTTCAAAAACATTAGTTCCATTGAATTTGGGAAAGCACTCTTCATATTTATTAGGAAAATAGTGAGGAGCATCAAGGAAGCCATTCACGTCTGATGGCTTGAATGCAACAATGAGTCATGGTTTGAACATGGTTCTAGAGGTATATGTATTAAGAAAGATGCTTCTAACCACAAGATTATTTTGAAATAAAGGAGATGTGGAAGTATCGTTAGTTGCCTTATGAGTAGTTTTATTTCATGGGACTATAGTATTGTCAGATGAACTACTAGGCGAAATATGAGGGTTAACTTTAGGAGTCAATAAGAGACAATCTATGTTTTCATTTATAAGTTATTCTCTCCAAAACTTTAATGAAGCTTATTCTTCATATAACAAGGAGATAGACTCAAATCCTTCCTGGCAATAACACTAGAAATGTATCCTCAAAATCTAACAAATCTTGTGAGAGGCTTCACAAGGTAAGGACTAGACCTAGATGCAACAATGAGGTGGATTTCCACTATTTCCTCAACAACCCCCCCTGCTTTTTAGTGGAATTTCTCCATAGAGGAGGCTTCCCAGGTTTCACCTAAATGATATTCCAAGTTAATTTGCTTAAGGTGATATGAATCAATGACTATGTAAGGCACTTCTTCGATGAACAAGGGCACAATTATAGGTGTAAGAGAAACATACCATATACAAAGGCTTAGAGAGGAACTAGAAACCTAGGGTTTCAAGATGCAGATCAATAAAAAAGTGTTTGGCATGCAAGAACTAAGAAAAAATTTGCATTTGACGTAATCAAAAAAAGGAGAGGGAAAACCTTCAAGTTAATCCCCAAGTTGAATCCTTGCCAAAGCTAGGGTTTTTCTAGGGCAAAAGTTTATTAGGGAAGATGACGTTATCCCTATTAGGTAAAATCCAACCATGAAAAATACAATATTTTGAGTGACAAGGACCAATCAATGTGAAATCAAGATTTATAAGCCTCAACATCTATCTAATGCATGCCCTAGTTGAACTTGGACCTATGGCCTAGCCCTAACGTCTTGCCTTAAATGGCTTAGAAAAATAAATAAGAAGAAAAGAGTAATTTTTTTTTTTTTATGGATTTTGACCACCATAGGGATTCCCAATGCCTTTCCCTACTTGGTTGATGGAGTAATGAATTTACAAGAAATTAAATTTATGCTTAAAGTAAGGGGGAAAACCCTACTTTTCACTTGATAATACTTAATTATCTTCTTATGAAGGGAAAAATTAAATAGATGAAATCTCTCTAGAAGATCCTTCATAGAATTCAAGAAAAAGAAAATCAACATGTAGTGATCAAGTAACATATTCCATAAAATATTTGTGTTTAGACATGGAATAACATAAAAAGCCTAGCATATATTCATCAAATGAAAAACCATTACAAATATGCAATTTTCACAAAAAACTTTTACAAGAAATAACCTTCTTTAAATCCCAAAAATACATCTCCAAGACACAGATCATTCTCCAATAGCAATAGCTAAACAAATATCACATCTCCACAAGTAGCGAGTCACATCTAAGCTAATTCAAGCTCTTTAAAGAGGCAAAAATACACAAGTGATGATGAGAAATGAGAATGGAGTGATCCACTATTTATATGAGGTCACTATTTATTTGAGGTCAATTACATCCATTAATTCATCTAAAATCCCTATAAGAAGTTTAATACATTAGTATTAGATTAATTCATACCCATTAATCCATGAATATTAGATTCTAGTAGTTTCCATTTTTGTTGATATTTTTTTTCGATTAACAAAAGTTGGATATGGAAGTATGGAAATTTGAAACTTTTCGAAAATGCCTTTTTTCGAAAAACTCAAATCCAAATGTCAATAGGGCAGATTGTTTGGCTTGTGATATGGTAAGATGTGTTGAGGTGTTATACTAATTACAGGTAATATTATTTGACTGGAGTTGAGTCAGTCAATTGTCTGGTGGGAGAGAATCAAATAGGAACAAGAAATCAATGGGTCAAAAATGGAATTGAATAATACTTGCCTTAGTCAAATTCGATAGGTAGTCGAGCAACTGATAAAAGTCAATAGCCGAGTGGGGGATTTGAAGGGATCACAGTTGGGAATATGTGCATAATTGACTTATACTAGAGGCCGAATGGTATCTTAAAGGGAATTGAATATATTTGGGAGATGGTTATGAATCCTAAGATTCTTGAGATATTAACTAATAATATTTAGCCATATGTACTGATTCAAGATGCTTGAAATTAGGGTTTTCTATGCCTTTAAATAGAGAATGATGTAAGGTAGAAGGAGATAATGAAATGATAAATATTCATTATTATTAAAGACTGGGTGCACTATGAATGTATTAGTATTAGGTGTGGACTAAGGTTGACATTCATTGCAATGGGTTGTAATATTCAGTTTAGAATATAAGAAGGGTGGATTTTAAAGGTTAGCTATTTTTCCTTAATCAATTTTTCCATGGTAAAATATCTATGTGCTTTGTGATTCTTGATGGTGTGAGAATTTTTTGTTGGAAATAATACTGAGTTGGGGGGGGGGATGAATCAGTATTATCAAATCAATAATTTAATTTTAAAAAATGATTTGTATACACTACTTCAGCTCAGTGAACTAGCATGTATACACGACTGTACTTAATGCAACCAACGTATATGCAGTGATCTTTTGATTAACCCAAATTATCATGTATTGAACATTAATCAGTGTATCAGGAATTCATTAGATAGTGTAGGAAAAACAAATTAAAGCATCACATATAAGAAACACACATGAACACCAATATATAAAGTGGAAACCCAATGTGGGTGAAAACCACCTACTGCAATCGTCTCTATGTTCTTTTATTAAGAAAATTCTATTTACAATTTTTGTATTGGTGTATTCTTATACCAGTATGTAGGCTTCTACCTACAAAAGGCTACAACCTTCTCTCATTCTCCAGCTTCTACTCGAAGGGAGCTACAACCCCCTAGATCTTGTACTAGCCGATGTGTTTACTAGTACTTAGGTGCCGACCTACAGAAGGCTACAATCTTCTCCTTTTTCTTCCAGGGATCATGTTTCATAAATTTTCAGACTAGATCCATCAATAACATCATATCAAATATATCTGCATCAACAATTACCTTTCGAACCAACCACAACTGAATCAATCAATCACTTTGAAAACCCATCAATCTGATCATTCAAAATAATGTCACCAGAATACAGTAACCAGAACCCAGAAAACTGCAGCAGCAAACGGAAGCAACTAAAACATATTTTATAAGATATACGCTACTTCCATATGTCAAACCTGCGCGTATATGCACTTTCCTCAAGGCGAACCAGCTTATAGATTTGCAAATGAAATTTATGATGTATACATTTCTTTGATATGCAGAACCAGCGTGTATATGCTTCTTTTCTAAAGTGAACCTGCGTACAGATCTGTAAATGATGATTTAAATATTACAACTATCCTAGACTTCAGTCATACCTAGATCATCATATTTACAGACTACAACATGCGCCAATTATTCAGATATATGATCAAATCACATAAATATAATTCACTTCAAGACTTGAGATCCTGATACATCATTAGATCTTATCTTTCATCAAGTGCTAAGGTTCCTCCTTGGTTCAGATCCAGCAATGCACCATAACCCAATAACCTACATACTAGATCTCACACTTCATCATATATTCAATGCTTGTGTGTTTTGGCCTAATGATCGTCTCCTCCTTTTATAGTTTTAGGCCTTTCTCAATACCATGGACCAAAACCACTTAGGACCAATACCTTGGATCAAATACCTAGGGTCAATACCTCAGACCAAATACCATGGACCAATACCATGGATCAAAATACCATGGACCAAATATTTCGGACAAAAAACTTAGTTTTCCAAGGTATATGCACTTTTCCTTTTGTGAAAGTGCATACGTACATATACGCGACTTTTATACAACGAATCCACGTGTATACGCGGCTTGGCCAATGGTGAACCTGCATATACCTCTCTTTCGTCATTCTATGCAGTTTGATCTATAACTCTGTGTTGTTGACCTGGTATACTGTGATCTTTCATCTAAGTGAGTTGCCTTCTACACTGATTCCTTGAAGTTGCCCTACATTTCATCACATCTGTAAACACTATTGTCATGCATTTTGTCACATCTGATATCTCTTCTATACAAGTGATTTGTTCTGCTATAAGTGGGTTTCCATCAAGTACAACACATACATCATACAAGTACAATACATACATCATAATGCCAACAATCTCCCCCTTTGGACATGATGGCAACAACAACCACTCCAAGTCACTCTCCCCCTTTGACATCAAGGGAAAAGGGTCATGCTCCCCTTGAGTGCATGCTGAAATCTCTGATATGCTGAAGTGTGCTGATTGAACTCCCATAATTGAGTCCATGCTCCCCCTAAGCATAAGAAAAGTTTGCAAAAAGATGTTCTAAAAGAAGAACATGACTCTATATATACAAACGACCTTCCTATCACCAATGACTCATACATACATCCATCTCCCAACCAAGTGGGGATATACCAAATTTGACTCATCCACCCAACCAAGTGGGGATATACAATGGAAAAATATAAAAACAAACATAACATCATCCATCCCATGCATAGTGGGGTTACAAATTAGGTCTTTTCATGACCTTTAAATTAAAATATGTACATGACTTATATAACAGAGACCAAACATCTAAAACAAGACCATGATAGTCATCAGCAACTATCATATGATCTGTACCATCAGCAGCATCTGTCAATCATCATCTAGACCAACAACCTGTATATGTCCATCATTAGTTCCCAAACTATCATCAACCATGTTCTCCCCCTGAACCTATTCCACCTGTTCACTGTCAGATCTGATCATTGCATATGTCAGTAAGAGATATCAAAGCATCATCATCAGTAAGATATTCATCAAGTTATCAACAACTTTATGAGAACCAATATATTTCCACATGTTATCAGCAGAGTGAAATCATAATCAAACAGAGCAGATAATTGACATAACCATGGCAGACCCCTTTTTTTTTTAGTCTAGCCCACTCTTTTCCTTCAAACCAGCATATATGCAACTGTGCCCACAGAAACCCGCATATGTACGCGACTACGCTTTATGAAACTCGCGTATAACCACCTTTCTTTGAAGAAAATCAGATTTAACAACAGGATGATGCAGCAACTACTCCCATCTTTTGTCTGAGATATTCAAATGTCTCTCGGGGCAGTGGTTTAGTGAACATATCAGCAACCCGTTCTTTGGAGGGAACATATTCCAGTTTGAATTTTTGTTCAATCACTTGTTCACGTAGAAAATGATATTTGATGGGTATGTGCTTGGTCTTGGAGTGCATGACAGGATTCTTTGAAATACTGATGGCACTTGTATTATCATATAGAATGGAAATAGGTGGATTCCATGTGATTTGAATGTCTTGCAAGGTTTGCATCATCCAAAGTAGTTGTGTGCAGCAAGGTGCAACAACCACGTATTCTGCTTCAGCTATAGATAATGCAATTGAACTTTGTTTCTTGTTGAACCAAGACACTAACCTGGAACCCATATAGAATGCACCACCACTAGTGATTTTTCTATCATCAACACTTACTGCCCAATCTGCATCTGTATATGCATGAATTGTAAGATCGATATCTCTAGGATACCAAAAACCAAATTTCTGTGTTCCTTGGAGATATTTGAAAATCCTTTTGACTGCTTGAAGCTGTGTTTCCTTAGGATTTGCTTGGAATCTTCCAACTATTCCCACTACATGCATGATGTCCAGTCGGGTACCTGTTAGATAAAGCAGACTGCCAATCATGGATCTGTAAGTTGGTTGATGTACTGCTATTGATTCATCATTTGAGCTAAGACCGCATCCTATTACCATTGCGGTACATACTGGTTTAGAATCTTCCATGCCATACTTTTTTAGGATATGTTTGAGATATTTAGTTTGTGAGAGAAAAATACCATCTTTATTCTATTGAACTTGTAGACCAAGAAAGTAGGTGAGCTCACCAAGCAAGGACATTTCAAATTCTTTCTGCATTACTGAGGCAAAATTTTGACTCGTGGATTCTTCTTTGCTACCAAAAATGATACCATTAACATACACAACAATTATTAGCAATTTATCAGTGTCCATCTTTGTATATAGATTTGTTAATTTATGGTAGGTTCTATTCTTATAACATTTTACTTCTTTTTCTTATTATACTCCACAGATTAGCAATCACATGTACATAAAGTAAAGTGCAGATAGAACATTAAACAATCGACAGAAAACAAGCCAAGGAAAGAGACACAAGATGTGGCGGCTAGCTAGGGACAAACCCCACAATGTGTGGGGAAACCCTTTGATCAAATATTCTTTTATCTTAAATAATTTAGCAGAGAGAAATAGTACAATAAATCTGATTTATATCAGCAGTAGCAAACCCTATATCAGTAGCATCAGCATTAGTGACTTCATCATCAAAACTAGGGCAGTCGATATCTCACAAACTGACCATCAGATCGACTTGATTCCACCACCAAAAGTTGCAGCCTTCAGAGGAGGTACAGATGAATCTACAACGTAGTTTAGAAGAGGAGGTTTGATGGTCCATGCTGGTCAAACTTTTGATCTGCAATTGCAGCTTCAGTTTCAGCAACTTCCTTCAAACTAGGGCAATCGATATCTCGCAAACCGACTATTGGATCGAATTGATTCCACCACCAAAATTTGCAGCCTTCAGTGGAGGTTCAAGTGAACCTACAGTGTAGTTCATAAGAGGAGTTTTGATGGTCCACACTGATCAAACTTTGGATCTACAGTTGCAACTTCAGTTTCAGCAGCTTCCTTCAAACTAGGGCAGTCGATATCTCGCAAACTGACCGTTGGATTGACTTGATTCCACCACCAAAAGTTGTAGCCTTCAGAGAAGGTTCAGATGAACCTACAACGTAATTTAGAAGAGGAGTTTTGATGGTCCACACTGGTCAAACTTTTCACATGTAGTTGCAGCTTCAGTTTCAGCAGCTTCCTTCAACATGTGAGAGAGAGAGACTCTTTTCTGCGCAGGAGAGAGAGAGAGAGAGATGTGATGAGATGAGTGAGTGCAAATGAGGAAAATTCCTCTTGTATTTATATACAAATGATGATGTTTGAATAGATGTGACTGTTGGGCTTCTGAGCCTACATGAGTTGTAGGTCAGCTTGATATTAATTCCATAATCAAAATAAATTCACATCTCCTTAAATACTTATCGGAATCGGATGATCTTTAGATCAATCCTACACCTCTTGATGAGAGGAATCTAATAAAAATATTATTAGCCATGAATAAGATGACCCACATGAATTTTGGCCCTAGTTTCCAATTTAACACTCCCTCTCAAGTAGGGAGAACTTCATCTGCAATCTGTCTGTTGGTTGCTACTATTCATCCATCAAATGCACTGCCCTATACAGCTTGAACCTTGCTCTACTCTGCTCTATTCTGCCTGTTCTTCTTTGTCTTGTTCTACCTTGTATTGATCTGTACTGCTCTGCTATGTTTTGCTCTGCTCTGCTTTTGTCTGAATTATGAAGAAGAAGAAATGATCGAGGATGTATCATACTGACTTAAAGTCAGCCTCAGAGTATGTACCACTAGTCCCAGACCAGTCTCAACCGACCCGAAGTTAGTGTCATAGTATGTAAAACTCCTACCACTGGTCCCAAACCAGTAACATCCTCCACTGACTCAAATTCAGTCTTAGAGTGCGTACCACTAGTCCCAGACTAATAACAACTAACCCAAAGTCAGTTTCATAGAATGTACCACTCCTACCACTAGTCCCAAACCAGTAACATCCTCCACTGACTCAAATTCAATCTCAGAGTGCGTACCACTTGTCCCAGACTAGTAACAATCGACCTGAAGTTAGTGTCATAGAATGTACCACTCTTACCACTGGTCCCAGACCAGTAACATTGATCCCATAACAATGGAGGTCATCCTAGCATAGGGAGTACAGTAGATACATTGGTGCGTCCATCGATACTAGTATGGTCCCTAACTTCATTTCCCTGATCATTGATTAGATGAGAGGTACTTCCCATGATTCCCAGACTGCATGGGTAGGATGCCTCGACAGGAGAACTTAATCAATCCCGTCCTAATAGTAGAAAACATCAATCCTACTACAATCGCCATGGAGAAAACATCAATCCAGGCCTCACAGGAGAACACATCAATCCTGCTACAATTTCCATGGAGAACACATCAATCTAGGCCTCACAAGAGAACACATCAATCCTGCTACAATTTCCATGGAGAATACATCAATCCAGGCCTCACAGGAGAACACATCAATCCTACTACAATCGCCATGGAGAACACATCAATCCTGCTACAATCGCCATGGAGAACACATCAATCCAGGCCTCATAGGAGAACTAATCATCCTGCTACACGGGAGAGCAAGTCATCTTGTTCCACAAGAGAGCGAATCATCTTGTCCCACAAGAGAGCGAATAATATTGTTCCAGTGCGCACCACCAGGGGAGGGTGAGTCACCCTGTGGTCGTATGTTGCTCCATTTAGAACCACAAGCCCTCAAAGCTCCCAGAGCTCAATGTATGCAACATGCAGGACCCTTGTACAAGGGTTTCTTGATGACTCCAAGTCGTTTGGGAAAATCATAGATTAGATCTTTCCTTGGGGCTTTGACAAGGTGTATCGACCTATACATCATCTTAATGTGATGGAGCCTCCTTGCTCATCGACTTACCATATCCCATATGATGTCTATCTACTGGAGCAATTGAGGAATATGGGATTCCTAAATAATCGAATCCCACCTCTGGTTGTTACAGAGAATCACAGTGGTATGTGTTCAAACAGCTCACTGAAGAGCTTCTCCAACTAGGTAGCTTCATACGAGATCATACTAGTAGATATGTATCTAGTCTTGGCAGTGCTTATGGCAACTGACTTTTGTTTCCTGCTCATCCATTATATCGAAGTAGAATCCAAATAGAAACAACACTAAAAAGTTCTCCAATGATCCTCCACACTACCTACCTAATTAACATTTGAATAATCATGCAGTTTCATATCTCCAGTAGTGTATTTCAATCCATGAGAGATTGTGTCCTGAAGACATCTCAGAAGATTCTTAGCACCAATCTAGTGAGGCTCAACCAAATATGAGCTCACAATGCTAACTGCAAAACATATGTTCGGACGGAGGTTCACCAAGAACATCAATGCGAATGAGTTTTTGAAACTCAGAGGCATTTCCCAAATCTGGTTCGACATCACTACCATATAAATTCTGAAATTTAAGATCCTCAAGGTAGTCACAGGCTTGCAGTCCACCATTCCAAATCTTTTCAGAATCTTCACCACATATTTTCCTTGAGATAGGAAAATTTCCCTTGGCTTCTACCACACTTCAAGTCCTTGGTTCTTCATTTCAAATTCGAAAGCCAACTCCCTCTTACATTTGTGAATGAGAGGGTATGCACCTGTTAGAAAGAGGTCATCCACATACAACACCAGTATGAGAGGCTTGTCATCTTCAACCTTAAAGTAAAGGTTAGGATCAACTTCACTCCTAGTGAATCCCAGCTTCATCAAGTAGCTATCGAGCCTCTCATACCATGCTCTGGGTGCTTGCTTCAGCCCATAGAGACCCTTCTTTAACCAGCATACATGAGATTTTCAATCATAAATCTCAAATCCTTCGGGTTGCTCCACATACACTTCTTCTTTGATCGAACCGTGCAAGAACACGGTCTTGACATCCATCTAATGTAGGTTCCATCCTTCTGAAGCCACAAGGGTATGAACAAGTGAATGGCTGTATATCTGGCAACAGGTGCAAATATCACATCATAGTGTATACCTTCCTTCTAGGAGAAACCACGAGCAGCAAAACAAGCCTTATACTATTCCATACTTCCATCTGCTACAACTTTATCTTGTAAGGCCATTTTGAAGTAACAATTGTCTTATCCTAGGGTCTGGGAAATACTTCCTAGACATCATTCTCCATAATGGTCATAGCATCCTTCCATACTTGATGCTTGACGACATCTGAGAATGATGAAGGCTCATTTTGTATGATTGTGCTCATATTGTTCAGGTATCTGTGATACCTGTTGGGTTTCTTACTTTCATGGAAGGTTCCTTAGGGTGCAGCATGTCTTTCAGCATCATCATGTATCCCCCTAAGCCATGAAGGCCTCTTCCAGGAAGAGGAAGGCTCAGGTGGATAAATAGGAACCATCGGTTCTTCCACATCAGGCATTGATACATCATCTACCCATAGAGACAGCTTCCACAATCGTATGGTGCCAGACCATTCTGCTCTGGAGTATGTGGTGTAGTAGTCTCCCTCTTAATGCCAACCTTAGGTATGCCTGAGTGAACCAACTATAATATATCAGAGGTCTTTCTTAGGCTTGAGGGGAATGGTCCCCTTTTGAGCTTTCCTTCAACACATCCCGAACATACACCTTCTTTTTCTACTCGGAATTCGGGCATCCCTGTTACCATATGTCATACATCAGGTAGATCTTTGCAATGAAGGTGGGCAAACCTCCAACGCCAAAGTTCGGACTGAAGAGATGTGTCATAATACATGACACCTACCTAACTTTCATTGACCTGATATAATGAATCAACACGAAACCCAAGAGTAAAGGCATATTTAACATTATTTTTCAACACATGTACCTTGCTATCGCTGAAGGTTACCTTGTAGCCTTTGTCTTCCATTGCTGAGATGGACACCAGGTTCTTTTGGAGGTCAGGTGCATTTAATACATCCTGGAATTTCTAGCCTTCTTGAATGGTTGTCCTCTTCCTTGATTTCCAGCATTCCTTTTACCTTTACTATTGAATTTTCCATCCCTTTGATTACCATGAGAGGGATATTGATCATCGTCGCGGTCAGGGTCCTTTCTATTAGGGCATTCCCTTGTATAGTGACCTACTTTATTCCAAATGTAACATCATCCTTTTCTTCCACCCTTAGTTCCAGCCTTTCTTTTCAATTTAGACTAGGAATTATTTTTTTTCTTAGCATGAGAAGAAAAGGCAACAGGAGAACCTTTAGGAAAGGACATTTCTTGCTCTTCTACCCTTGTTTCTTCTAGAATGCATCTAGCCATTAATTCCTTGAAACCAGGAATTACATGATTGTTCAGAAGAGTAGTCCTGAACACGTACCATTCGGATGGTAATCCTCCAAGAGTCGTGAGTGCCATTTCCCTGTCAGTAATAGCCTCCCCAATATATAGGAGATCGTTCTTGATCTCGATGATTCTTAAGAAGTATGATTGCATACTCTCATCTTTACCATTCTTGATTTCCCTTAGCTTATTTCTAAGAAACAAAACTTGATTTGCATCATTAAGTTTAAATAAACTCACCAGTCTATCATAGATTTCCTTAGAGGTGTTTGGGTCAGAGATGTAGGTCACCAAGTGCTTGTCGATAGAGTCCTGGATGATCTTCTTTGTTTTGATTTCTCCGGTTTTCCATTTGTACCTTGCAGTAGCGGATGCATTTGATGGAGACTCAACAATATTACCTCTCCCATGGTCCAATGCTCCTTGATCTTCTAGGGTTATATTGATAGATATCTTCCATCTGTGATAGTCAGTTTTCTTACGGAGCTTGTCTTCGGCAGGAAAGAGTGTTGAGGATAGATTTGCCAATATTCTCTTCGTTGATTGCTCTTGCTCTTGCTCGGGCTTTGTATTCACCTTAGCTCTGATACCATGTTAATTTATGGTAGGTTCTATGCTTATAAAACTTTACTTCTTTTTCTTATTATATTCCATAGATTATCAATCACATGTACATAAAGTAAAGTGCAAATAGAACATTAAACAATCGACAGAAAACAAGCCAAGACAAGAGACACAAGATGTGGCGGCTAGCCAGGGACAAACCCCACAATGTGTGGGGAAACCCTTTGATCAAATTTTCTTTTATCTTCAATAATTCAGTAGAGAGAAATAGTACAATAAATCTAATTTATATTAGCAGTAGCAAACCCTAGATCAACAACATCAACAATAGCGACTTCATCATCAAAACTAGTGCAGTCGATATCTCACAAACTGATCGTCGGATCGACTTGATTCCACCACCAAAAGTTGCAGCCTTTAGAGGAGGTTCAGATGAACCTATAACATAGTTTAGAAGAGGAGGTTTTCTGGTCCACGCTGGTCAAACTTTGGATCTGCAGTTGCAGCTTCAGTTTCAGCAGCTTCCTTCAAACTAGGGCAGTCGATATCTCGCAAATTGACCGTCAAATCAACTTGATTCCACCACCAAAAGTTGTAGCCTTCAGAGGAGGTTCAAATGAACCTACAGTGTAGTTCAGAAGATGCGGTTTGATGGTCCACACTGGTCAAACTTTGGATCTGCAGTTGCAACTTCAGTTTCAGCAGCTTCCTTCAAACTAGGGCAGTCGATATCTCGCAAACTGACTGTCGGATCGACTTGATTCCACCACCAAAAGTTGCAGCCTTCAGAGGAGGTTTAGATGAACCTAAAATGCAGTTCATAAGAGGAGGTTTGATGGTGTACGTAGGTCAAACTTTGGATCTGCAGTTGTAGCTTTAGTTTCAGCAGCTTCCTTCCACATGTGTGAGAGAGAGACTCTTTTTTGCGCAGTAGAGAAGACCCTCTTTTCTGCACAGGAGAGAGAGAGAGATGTGATGAGATGAGTGAGTGAAAATGAGGAAAAGTCCTCTTGTATTTATACACAACCGATGATGTTTGAATAGATGCGACCGTTGGGCTTCTGAGCCTACATGAGTTGTAGGTCGGCTTGATAATAATTCCATAATCAAAATAAATTCATATCTCCATAATTACTTATCAGAATCATATGATGTTTAGATCAATCCTACAACTATCGATGAGAGGAATCTAATAAAAATATTATTAGCCATGGATAAGATGACCCACATGAATTTTGGCCCTAGTTTCCAATTTAACAAGATTGTTACCTGCTAACCCCTTTGAAAAACCTTGTTGGTGGAGATATTTGTCAAGACAGTAATACCATGCTCTTGGGGCCTGTTTTAGACCATAGAGAGCTTTTATGAGTTTTCATACAAGTTTTGCATCATTTCCAAGAATGAATCCTTCTGGTTGTTCAATATAGACTTCTTCTTCTAAGTCTCCATTAAGAAAGGTAGATTTTACATCCATTTGGTATACTTTGAATTTCTGAAAACTAGAAAGAGCAAGAAACATTCTTATGGCTTCAAGTCTAGCAACAGGTGCAAAAGTTTCTACAAAATCTATACCTTCTTGTTGAGCATATCCTTTGCAAACAAGTCTAGCCTTGTTTCTAATAACTTCTCCATTTTTGTTCAGCTTGTTTTTGAATATCCATTTAGTTCCTATGATATTCTTATCATGAGGTCTAGGAACTAATTCCCAAGTATTATTCTTTTCAATTTGCTTAGGTTCTTCATTCATGGCCTTGACCCAACATTCATCTCTGCACACTTGATTGACATTTTGAGGTTCAGTGGAAGATAGTAATGCTAGATAGCTTGAGGTTTTGACAATAGTTCTTCTTGTCTGCACACCTGCCCATTTTTCACCAAAATTTGAGTTTCTTGATGATTTTTCTGAACATACCTAGATGAAGTCTTTTCTTCTATCATTATCTCTTCTTCTTGTGCTTCATTGGTTTCTTCTTCAGAATCAATGTGATTTGATGTGGGAAAATGATCCCCATCTTCTTCATTGTCATGATCTTTGGTTTTTATCTGTTTTGGATTTTTACATGCTTCATCAACTACAACATCAATACTTTCAATAATTTTCCCAAGTCTATTGTTATAACATTTATATCCTTTATTTCGGGAAGAGTAGCCAAGAAGAATACCTTCATCTGCTCTAGGTTCAAACTTACCAAGTTTTTCATCAGTCTTTTTGATGTAAAATTTTCTTCCAAAAACTTTGAAGTACTTTACAGTAGGAGTTTTACCATACCAAAGTTCTTGTGGAGTTTGAGTGTTGTTTACTCGAACATTTTCTTGGTTGAGAATAGTGATGGTGGCGAATGCAACTTCATCCCAGAAGGTTGCAGGAGTTCTAGATTCATCTAGCATAGCACGAGCCATTTGTTGAATAGTTTTGTTCATCCTTTCTACCACTCCATTTTGCTGAGGAGTCCTTGCGGTGGAGAACTGCCTTTTTATTCCATGTTGTTCATAGAAGTCAAAGAATTCATCCGAGGTAAATTCCCCTCCTTAGTTAGATTTGAGGCATTTGATTTTGTGATCTGATTCATTTTTAATTAAAACTTTGAAGGCTTTGAAATTTTAAAATGCTTCATCCTTATGCTTTAGAAGACCTATCCAACACATTCTAGAAAAATCATCAATGAACAATATAAACTATTCTTCTCCACGAGGTGACTTTTTCCTTTATGGTCCATGTTAGAGTCAGTCTGGTCAGTCCTCCGTCAGAGATCAAAAATATTTATGAATTTCATGATTAAGTGTCCCGCTCCATTCTCCCAGTTGCATTCTGTTAGGGGCATGCCATAATCTGACGAAGAAGGTCATTATAGTCATTCCCCCTCATGTCTGGCTCCTGCTGGCTCAGGTCTTTTTTCAATCATCATCAAAGTCCATGACAGTCAAGGTCTGGTCCTTTAAAGGACAAAGCTCATTTCGAGGTCTAGGTCTAGGAATTCATCAATCTGGTCTTTGAACATGTCCAGTAAAGCCATGCAGGCCAGAGTGAGGCCCTTACACAATTATGGTTCAGAGAGCTTCATCATCTTATGGATAGACTCCGACTCTTCTTCAAAACTCAGTTTTGAAGAAAAGTCAAACATAGTGGCGACTCCACTGGGGACAAATCAAATCCCCTTTATTCTTTATAATTCTAAGCTTCTGGATGATAAGTTTAGAATTTGATAGGTTGAGTAAAGTAAGTTGTGTCCGTTGATTTTTCTCAATAGCACGCTAGCTTCTCAAAGATACACCAGAGCTAATCCAGATCCCGACCCTCCACTCATCTACGAAAATCCCAATTTGATCTCAAGAAATCGTCTTCAAGAAAGCTCTATATCTCCCGTGCTCAAATCTCATTCATGCCCGAACATTTTTGAGTATATTGAAGAGCTAGAGTTTGACGAGCAGTTTGAATTATCGTTGTTTGAAACCAAGTCCGAAAGAGCGGTTGACTCTACTGTCCACAATCCACAGTTTCTTGTAGACTTGGATACGGAAAGGGCTAACCAGTCTATTGATAACTACATAATAGCTCAGCTTCAAACTCCCATCGCTAGACTCTTAAAAATTGTGCACACTCCTCCAACACCTCCGAGGAAAAATCCACCTAGAGTGATGGCTGCCCATTTCGCACCGCTTGTTTTGCCTCAAATTTTAGATGATATGCCTGCTGATTACCAAAGCAAAATCCCATTCTTTAATGACACTCGTAATGGCATTACTGAGCAGCAACATGTGGACAGAATGGTAGAATTCTATGAACTTCATGAGATAGATGTGGAGAACGTGGCGATGAGACTTTTTGTACAAACATTCGCAGGTGAAGTAAGGAAATGGTTCAGAGGTTTACCGGTTGCACGTATCACTACCTTTGCCGACCTACAAAGACAATTCTTAAACTGCTGGGAAGTGAAAAAGAATCCTCTTCAAATTCTGTCCAAATATGAGCAAATCAAGAGAAACGCTGGTGAGTTGGTCCAAGATTATTGCATTAGATTCAATACAGTGTATAATGAAATTACAGATAATCTAAGGCCACCTGTGGGACTAGCGATGTTGAAGTTCCCAGGTGGTTTTGATGCCAATATGGCTTATCGATAGAGAAAAAGAGAATCGGCTACAATGGAAGACATGCAGAAGATAACAGTGAGCATTGAAGCAAATCCACTGACCAAGAGAGCTAGAGCAAAGGAAGAAAAGAAGATCACTACAAAGGAAGAATCTTTCTCGGTAGATCAACTACTTTGGAAGGTAGAGCAGATGCTTGAAAGAGTGACACTTGACAAACCGGAGCCACAAGTTAGAAATCCTAACTTCCGTGGCCAGCAACAACCATAGTATAGAATAAGGCAGAGAGATCAGCGAGCCCAAGAGCCGATTGCACAACAACCAGTACAAACACCTTTGCAGAAAAATTTTGTGCATGGACCAGAATCAGATGAAGACGGTAATGTAATAGGCGAAGAAAATCATCTCTTTACTCCTGACGATTTGCCTACTTATCTCACTGAAGAGGAGGAGTATGCAGAGAATTCAGCTGCACACAAAGATGGAGATTTCATTCTAGCAAGGGACACCATCTTGGAGGAGCAATCAGATGAATACCAAAGAGGCTACATGAATGCTTTGTCCGTCCAACAGCAGCGATATTCACTTAGAAACAGGGATGTGCCGGTCAGACCCATTCGGAAAAAGAAGGATGTTGAAGCGCCAAATAATGATTCAGCTGGTACACAAGGGAAAGGAAAGGAGGTGGTTGAAACAGAGAGCAACAAATCAACATCAGCAGAAGCACCACATCAGCAAGTTACATCGAAAGAAAGGGAGAGGAAAGAAATCCCAGTCAAGGAGGTTGAAAGGATTCCCGCTTTCAATTTAGAGAATGAGATTTCCAAGCTAAAAATATCCATCCCTTTGACTGAAATATTGAAGAACAACAATTATAAAGGACAAGTATCTAAAATGTTAAATTTGGACCCAATGTCCGACATGGTGAATGCCAAAGATGATCATCCTGAAATGATTTTTGGGCCAGCATCAAATGGTGAGTCTCATGATAGCGATGTGCCACCTTTTTATATCAGTTTAAGGTCACATGATTTTGTGTTACATAACGCCATGTACGATTCTGGAGCCTCTCACAACCTCATGCCCAAGGCAATCATGGACAAGCTTGGTCTGGACATCACCCGGCAATATCATGATCTCTATTCGTTCGATTCCAGCAGAGTAAGATGTATAGGTCTCATCAAAGACTTGGTTGCAAGTTTGGATCAGCTCCCCATGAAGAATGTTTTGATGGATATTGTGGTGGCAGACATTCCTCCAAGGTTT
>APFE031534207.1:11272-67945 GCA_000404065.3 Pinus taeda | reverse complement strand
TTTTTCCTTTTATTACATAGGGCCTTACACAAATAATTCTCTAGAGTCCACCTCTCCTCAAAATGTTACTGCCACACTAAGGTATTAAACATGAAATGACCCTTGGTCTTTTGGTAGGGCTTACTTAGGTTCATTATGATTTATTTAGTTCTCATTTCTTGCAACATTCTTTGTGCACAAGGGAAACATTTATTATGATTGATAGCTTACATCTAGGAAATTATTCTTCCATAATACATTTATATCCTTTCTTTTGAGAAATTCATGAGGTTTATGGCTTTAGATAAACACTCCTAATGTTTCGTTTCTTTTCTTTCTTTTCTCCTACAAGCTTGTACTTGTCCCATTCATGTTTTTTGCTTTCTAGTCTATATTTTTCAGCTTGACCAACTACAAAGTACTCAAGGTTAACTAAACCTCAGTTTCTTTTGGGCATAATTTCTAGTTCAAGAGGATGTTGTTTATAGGTGTTGAACAACCAATGTTGTTGCCATACTCAATTTTCCATTTATTTTCTTATTTCCAACTTTAATTTTCAAGTACTAAACCCACCCTAGGTTCCCATGTATTGTTTCAATTTTTGGTGGTATTCTGTAATGATATTTATTCTAAGGAATATATTGCTCCCATATATTTCTTTAATAGAACACATTTACAAAAATTTCATATTGTTTTTCCAAGTCATTGCATAGTTCATCTCTTTTTGGATAACTTGTAGGTGCATTGTATAACTACATGTAAAAATTATTCTTTATTTTTTCAATGGATGGATTTATACATTAGAAAAAATTCTTGCTCCTGCATGCAAGTGGAACTATTACCTCTTAATTTATTATGTTATAATGATTGCATTATACATGATTAAATTTGTTTTTGAATCACCTTTTTGGGTACTTGCATAGTGCAAAACTGCTTATTATGTTCTCATTCTATTATTACTATGTGTAGGTCCTTATGTAGATTTAATTTTCTAGAATGCTTCTTGAAGTTCACTGAAATGAGATGAATACATTGAGAACTGCACATATATATATAAAAGAGTTTTCATAATATTTTACCTCTACCGTATTCTCAAACCCAACAACATCTGACTCATAGGGATATTGTTGATTAATTCCTCTTTTCAAGTTTCTTAATGAAATTCCTTCAAAGGTTATTTGAGTAGCAACTATAGAGACCCATGTAATTGCACATAAACCTACTTCACTTCCACTTCATGCCCTGCTAACACTACTTATACACTTGTATAAATGTATTGTCTCTTTTCTATGACTAGAGTGTGTTAGTTATTTATTTTACAGAATTACTAACATAAGAAATCTCTTAGCTGAGATCTAAAATCAACTCAGGAAAGGCACATATATTCAATCATAAACCTATGGTTCAACTTTATTACAACACATTTTTATCCATATAAGTGGAAATTAATTTTTCTAAAATAAAAAAATTGGTTCAACAATTCATTCTCTTCTATGTCTACTTCAAAGTAGAATAGGAGTGACCACGCTCCACCCAACCAACGAACTGTTACCTCAACAACTCGTATTGAGCCTCAAGTTATCCTTCATGTTACGAAATTTATCGATATTTTTAAAATCTTTCCTCTCTAACCGTAGTAGTGTCCAGTTAGAATTGAGCCTTGTAGGGCTTGTCGTTCTCTCCCATTGTTATCTTTCATTTCAATTTTTTTTTTCTCCCACAATCTATCTTCCTATTTTTGACCTGATGACCTTTCTCTTTTGTCATGATTATTCTGATTGTAGGCTCTCTTTTTTTTAAGATGGCGTATTTATTTCGTTCACTATGAAAACTATCAATTTGAAATTGTCCTTTCTTGATCTACAACTGATTCATAATTTCTTCCTGATAGTTGGGAGCATGACTAATCACATGATGGCTCCTATTGTATTTCTGAGTAAATAAATAAGTGAAATACGACATTATCATAGCAGTATAATAACATTTACATATGTCATACAAATTTAGTCTTCAATCCATAGTCAATACTTCCAAAATATTTGGAAGAAAATATAACTAACAATGTTTGCAAAAGAATTTGCACTAGGGGCATCACACTCTTAGCAACAATTTATATTATCTAGAGTGATCTATTGGTAGAGAGGTATTCCCCATCTATTGTTAGGGCTACTACCCCAAATCTCCTTAGCAATTTGTTTTGTTGGGCTTGGTCATCATGGGCCCTTTAACTTGGATGAGATTTTACTTTGTTTGTAACACCTTTTGGATAACTTCATGTTGCTCTCTCCTTAGTTGGTTACGCTCATAGATATTGTGGAAAACTAGTTATGATAGATAAAAAAAGTGGTCATTGATAGGTTACTCCCTTGACAGTGAGACACCACTATGGGGATGACAATAGGTAAATGTCATCCCTTCAAAATCATAGAATTTGTTTATTTTTTTGTATTCTTTTGTTTTCTCAAGAAAAGGAAGATCTAAGCTAAACAACATGGTTATTAAGGTCTACTCTACAGATACTGTGAGATTGTTAGTAATTGAGTCCTTCAAATGGAAACGATTATAAGTTTAGCCATCCATGATAATGTGTTCCTTGTAATTTATTTTTTGATTCCATCAATAGAAAACTATTTGGCCCAAGCCTTGAGAGCTCACACAAATTTTTCCATGTCAGCGTTTTATCTTTAGGTAAGCTAGAGGGGATTTTGATTTGTTCTCTTAAATTTAGTATGTTCAAATTGATTAGTCTAAGTGTTTTTTATTTGGTTTTTCCTTTACATTAACCACCCCTCCCCATCACTTCACCTTAAATAAGCATGGGTGGATTTTACTATAGGACCCTTGTCCATAATTATTATTAGGAGTCTGTGTGGTGAGGTTTACTACCCCATTCGTGTAAGAGTTAGTGCTAGGTTTTTACTCTTGTATTATTATTCTTATTTATTTACTAAATATTATTAGAGAGAACCCACTTTTATTCATTATTTTCTAAGGTGATTATATTCTTTTTTTGGGCTACCAAACCCTTTCTCAAAATTTACATTGTGTTTCTATAGGTTCCCCTATGGCTATCTCTAAGACAGAAGAGCCTGAGGTTACTCTGAGCCACAGGTAACAAAAAATTTATGTTTCCATTTTAAAGTTCATACTCATTTTCTAGTTTATTTCTTTTATTTATATAGCATGGTTAATTATCGAAAGCCCCCTCCTTACCATAGTACCGATAGAAATCTCTTCCAACATGTGTTGGAAGTGTCAGCAGTCATGAATATTGTTATTACGTAATAATTGAGAATAAATTCCATATTTAGTTTCATGGTTTCTAAGATTCAGATATGTCATGCTAACTTAGGATTCCCTTTTATGTTTGAATTAGGTTATACTTATTTTAGTAACGGGTTATCATAATATGAACGTTTTGATATATCTACACAAAGTACATTCAAGGTACCTAGCTGTCATTTGAACTCTTTTTCCTTCTTATCGTAGGACACGACCCACATAAATATTTTCTCCATCCTATTACTGCCATAACCTCAAAGGGCATAGTTCTTACCTTTGGGTATATTTGTTTATTAGTCCTTAAAATTAATTCTATTGACACTCAATTTTTTTTATGTATGCTACAATGTTTACACTAAGTCTTTGTTAATCAGATTCATACATATTTAAATATACTTTTATTTATATAATTTTACACATATCAATTGTAATAGACTACCCATATTTTATTTCACTTAAAAATTATGTTTAGGCAACCAAATTTAAGTTATGTAAAATCATACACTAGACCTGATATTTTTCTATGTTTTCTACAAATCACATTCCATAAGAAAAAATGATTTATTTGTCAACACGTAATGTAAATATACTTCTTATAAGTCTTTCTTTTTAGTTGTTGGGTCCCTATAATACTAGTGTATTCCGCTTATTGTTATTGTTAGTGTAGCACCGCATTGTTATTGTTGTGTCCATGTATCCCTCATGTTGTTATTATTGTGCCCCATAACAACCCACTATTGTTATTGTTGTGCACTTACATTATTATTGTTATGTACGCTTTGATTATATCATTACCCCTTATACTCCCATATATACCAAGGAGGTCTTATCATTTGTACCATCCAAGAATTATTCCTTTATGTAATGTAAAGGAGGTTGTCCCCTTGAAGAGGCTAATTTTTTAGTCATTGATCTTTTCTTATGTGTTGTGAGTTGGTTGCATAACATTTGGTAACAGAGCTTTGGATTCTAGGGTATCAAATCTTCAAATAGTTTTTATTGGAATTTGTGCCATAACATTTCTTATTCGAGGGTTTACAAGATAAAATTTTAACTACCTATGAGCAAAAATATTGGTTATCTTCTTGTACAAATTTGAGATCTTGGTTCGCTATACTTTCCGAGATATGATTCATGGATGTTAGAGTTTTTAAAGGCTCTAGAATTCAATCTCAACTGGGTGACCTAAGAGAAATCACCTTAAATTTCTCTCCGAGCATCAGATTTGAACTTCATAAAAAGTGACAGAACTTGCACAGACTATCATTTTATGTGTATCAATTTTAGGGCTAAAGGTGACATTTTCAAGTCTTTACAGTGACATGTGACACTCCATACAATTTCATTTTACTAAACCAGTATATAATTAGGTCATGTGGGACATTGAGCATAACTCTTTCTTAAATAATCCAATCTCAGTCTGACTTGTGGGGTTGTAAAGGAGAATCATATGGCTACCACAGGAAGAAATTTTAGACATTGGAGATCTAAAATTATAGATATATAACAACTTAAATATCGTGTTCCTATGATCCAAGTGGATATTGGTGGCCACCTGCCAAGTCCACCTGGACCCCCACCATTGTCTTTCTCAGCATTTTCAGTTTCCTTAATTGTAGCACAACTTACTATTTTTAGCAGTTTTTCGAGTCCCAAACTTCCGGAGCCATTTTGAGGCCCTAAACGACGTTCTTTGGGAATCCAGGGGCAACACAGGTCCATGGAACATGGACCGTGTTGCCATTCCAACAATGATAGTGCTCGAATAGATCTTTCTAATGAGCTATTGTACGCTTCAAACAGAGATCATATGCTAAAGTTACGACCCTGGGAAGTTGATGTACCAACTTACCCCCAAACGGGGCCCACAGTTTGGCGTTTCATCTCCTAGGGTTAGGTTTTGGAATGTTAAGGGTTTTTCAATGTTTCTCAACAATAAATAGGCCTTCGAGCCTCATTGTAAGTCAGTTCAGAGGCATGTAGCCATCACATCTCTTCTCAGAGATAAGCTACCATCGCCCTAGCTAGTTTATTTCCATTTCTGATTGTAAGCATATTTCAGTATTTTCCATTAATGAAATGAAGTATTATTTCCGCTGCATATTTGTGTATATGGTTATCTCTGTAATTTGTTGCGTTCCAGTTTAAATCCGGATCATCCTAAAGAGCAAGAAAAAGGTGTGTTATTTTTTAAATTTTGTTTGAAAAATATGTTTGAAGTGATTCAAAAGGCATATTGAAGCACATATATTAGTATTTTGTTCTAAAATTCCTCCCAAAAAAATAAATCCACTCCCATTAAGCCCTTAGAAATATCTACTATGACTCATGAAGAGGAATAATTGCAACATGATATATCAAAATTACGGGACCAAGTTGAACAAATATCACTCTCATAAAGAGAAACCAAAGACGAACTAAAAGGGGAAAAGCATGGCTTAAAAGGGGACATGGGTGGATTAAAAGGTGATATGGATGGTTTAAAATTAGAAATAAAAGGCGACATGGATGCTTTAAAAGTGAAAAAAAAAAGTTCTGACATGGAAGGTTTGAAGGAATGTTTGACAAAGTTACTACATTAAGTGCTTACTAATGGTGAAAAGGTATTCTGTGAAACTCATTATGAGAACAAGAGGAATATGAATTATGATTTTACAGAATCCAATTTTTGGTTTAAGACCAACCACATTCAAAATATTGATATGAGGAAGTTTGATGGGAAGCATCTGATAACATGGAAACTATAGATGGAGCAGTATTTTAATCACCACGGTGTGCAACACAAAAAAATGTATAAATTATATATTTCTATTTAGAACCCAATGAATTTGTATGTTATTGATGTATTTTTTCTCGTAAGCCACTTGTAACTTGGTCAATTTTTATGGAGGAAATGATAACACATTATGAGGATACAAAGAGAAACACCTTCTTTAGCCAATTGATAAATCTCAAATAAAAGTGGACATTCAGGGCTTCCCAAAATTGAATTCAAGGTAATTAATATTCTAGAGGAGCATAGTATTGATGTCTTCATAGGGACTTTGAAGGATAAATTCCAACATGAGGTTCTCCTTTGGGAACCTAATTCATTAGAGAAGTCATTATGGGTGGCAAGAAAAGTTGAAAGCAAAATTATGGCAACGAGGAAATCTAGAATTCACAACTATAAATATGGAAGTGTTGTTGCTCCTAGCCTTCAATGACCTACAACATTGATGCTGTAACAATTGGAAGAAAAAAGCGAAAAAAGGATTTGTTACAATTATGATAAGAAATACACTAAAGGTCATAATTGTGTTGAGAAGAAATTACTCTACATAGATTGTGAAGACGAGGAATAAAAGTAACAAGAAACATCAAGAGAGGATGATATACACCAAGAACCAACCCCAGAGAGAGAAGAAATGAAGTTGAATAAATATTTTAATGCATTGGCAGGAATTACCACTCCTCAAACTCTCAATATAGAAGGACATATCGAGAAGAAAAAGGTAATAGTTGTTATTGATTCAAGCAGTACCCATAATTTTATTCATTGTAAGATAACTAGGGAATTGAATTCCTTTCTATATCCAACACTAGAGCATCAAGTGATGGTTGAAAATGGAGGAACTATAAAATTCTCTTTGATGCACCATAACATCCAGCTAACCATGGGGAAATATGTATTGAATAGTCCAATGCTTTCCATTCCAATGATTAGTTCTTATGTTTCACTAGGAGTCCAATGGTTACAATATTTGGGGACGATAACTTTTAATTTTTAAGAAATTTTCTACAAATTTTTTTGGAAAAGAAAGGAAGCTGAATTATGGGGTATCACAGAGAAACTAGGAAATATAATCAACTCTAATGGCATGAAAAAACTTCTGAAGAATGAAAAATGAGGCATAATTGCACAATTATGCTTACTAGAGGTTCCAACATCGAAATTATCTATTTCTTTAGATCTCCAACAAGTATTGGACAATCATTCTAAGGTATTTGAGACTCCCAAAGGCCTCCCACCTATTCATGACCATGATCATGCCATTCATTTGATTCCACGAAGTGTTCCTCCAAATATCATACCTTATAGATATCCTTATGCCGAAAAGAGTGGAATTGAGTGTATGGTTGTAGAAATGCTAAACACTGGTATAATTCCACCTAGTCAAAGTTCTTTCACTACTCCAGTAGTATCGGTGCACACGAAGGATGTGTCATGGGGTATGTGTCCAGATTATAGCGAGCTCAACAAGATCACTATTAAAAATAAATTTCCCCATTCCTATTATTGATGAATTTTTGGATGAATTAAATGGAGCAATTTACTTCACTAAGCTGGATCTTCATTCAAAATATCATCAAATTAGAATGAAGACTCAAGAAATTTTGAAAATAGCATTCATAAGTCATTAGGGTCATTATGAGTTTTTGGTCACCCTGTTTGGCCTTACTAATGCACCTTCGACATTTCAAGGTTGGATGAATTCCATTTTCAAACCCTTCCTTACAAAAATTTTGTTAGTATTTTTTGATGATATACTAATGTACAATAAGAATTGGAATGATTATGTTCAACATGTTGAGACAGTTCTCAAACTATTGCAGGAGAAACAATTATATGAAAAAACCTCCAAATGCTTCTTTGGAGTACAAGAGGTGGAATATTTGGGTCATATTGTATCTCATTAGGGTGTTAAGGTAGACCATAACAAAATTAAAGATGTTAGGGAATGGAAAATCCCCACAACCATAAAGCATATTTGAGGATTTCTTAGGTTGAAAAGGTATTATCATAGGTTCGTTAAGAATTATGGGAGAATAGTAGCACCTTTAACAACACTACTGAAGAAAGATGCATTTTATTGAACTCCAGAAGCAACTGAGGCTTTTCAACATCTTAAAAAGAAAATCTGCCAAACATTGATATTAGCTAAAGAAAAAAATTTATTGTGGAATGTGATGCCTAAGGAAATGGAATCGGTGTTGTTTTAATGTAAGAGGGAAGACCCATTTCTTTTGAAAGTCATATAATCAAACAAAAGTATTTAGACAAAGCTATTTATGAGAAGGAAATTTTGGCAATACTACATGCACGAAAGAAATGAAGGCCTTACCTAATGGGAAGACACTTTAAGCTAAAGTCATATCATCATAGACTTCAATATCTTTTGGAAAAATGATTATCCTTAGAAGACCAACAAAAATGTGTCACAAATAATTTTTGCTATGACCTCAAAATCATCTACAAACAATGGAATAAAAATGTTGTTGTAGATTCACTATGAACAAAGAATGAGGATGTCAAAGAATTGCATTGTTCCATTTATATTATCCAACCTAAATCGATAACTAAAGTAAGAGATGAATGGAAGAATGATGAAGAGGTGTAGACACTCATTGAAAAGTTGTAGCAAGATCCCAGTACGTTTGATACATTTAGTTCGAAAAATTATTTGTTATGGTACACTGATCACTTATATCTTTGTAAGAATTACCGACTCAAGCAAAACATTCTTTTCGAATTGTGCACCTCCCCCTTAGGAGGGCACTTGAGATTTTTAAAAACTTACAACAAGGTCAAGAAGGATTTTTTTTTTGAGATGGCCTTAAATCTAATATTTAGAATTTTGTGGAAGAATATTTGATTTGCCAATAAGATAATATTGAGACAATTAAGACTTGAGGGCTGTGACAACCTCTAGTAATTCCAAGTCAACATTGGAAGGAGGTCTCAATGGATTTTATCATAGGTTTACTCAATTCTGAAGGAAAGAGTGTCATCATGGTGTTAGTTGATAGACTTAGAAATTATGGACAACCTTGTACATTATCTCATCATTTTAAAGCCAGTACCGTTGCTACTGAATTTATGGAAATAATTCAAATGCTACATGGTAACCCAAAGATTATTGTTAATGTTAGAGATCCCAGTATGACTGAAAATATTTGGATGAAATTATTTTCTTGTCTTCATACTCAATTAGCTCATAGCTCATCTTATAATTCTCATTATGACAGGAAAACTAAGATAGTAAAAAAATATTTGAAAGGATATCTTCATTACTTTGTACCTGATAAACAAACACAATAGGTCAAGGGCTTACCTCTAGTTGAAAGGCGGTATAACACTTCCTTCCATACTGGAGCAAAATGACCCCATTTATGCCACTTTATGGATATCATCCATTATCGATCGAATCATGTTTAAGAGTAAAATCTCAGGTTCAAGCAATGGAAGATCACATTGAGAATCAACAATGAGTTCTCCAACTCTTAAACGATAATCTCACTCTTGCACATAATTGAATGTGACAACAGGAATATCAACATCGTAATGAATTTTTTTATGTAGGCTACTTGGTATTTTTATGGCTACAACCATAAAAATAAATTTCTCTCAAGCAAGCTAAGAAAGATAAAATTATCACCCAGGTACTATGGTCCTTACAAGCTCTTGTAAAAGATTGGTACTATGGCATAGAAATTTGAGTTGCCTACATCTTCTCGAGTACACAAGTTTTCCATGTTTCATGCTTAAAGAAGGTTATTGACAATAGGTTCCAAGTTCAAAAAAAATTTCCAAAACTTGACAAAGAAGTAAAAATCATATTTGAGCCTGAAGCAGTCACAGAAACAAGAGCTTGACAACTACATTATCAATTAATTTCATAGTATGTCATTAAGTGGAAGAACTTACCCGTTGAATATTCCACATGGGAGGATGATAATTTTATACAAAAGCATCTAGAAGTACTCAAGTATTAAGGACACAACATTTTTGAAGGAGAGGGGCATGTTAGGTTGCTGTAATACTGCTCTATTCCCCTTATTTTATTGTTAGTGTAGCCCCCTATTGTTATTGTTCTTTCCATGTCTCCCCCATGTTGTTATTGTTGTACCCCATAGAAGCCCACTATTGTTATTGTTATTTCCTTACATTATTATTGTTATGTAGGCTTTGACTATATTGTGACTCCTTAGACTCCTATATATACCAAGGAGGTCTTCTCATTTGTACCATCCAAGAATTATTCATTTACTTAATGTAAAGGAGCTTGCACCCTTAAAGAGGCTTATTTTTTAAGTCGTTGATCTATATCTTCTTCTATTTTGTGAGGTAGTTGCATAACTTTAATGCATGTGGATTACTCAATTATATATTTTCTTCCTAAAGAAATGGTTTATTTCATTTCTTGGTTTTTTTATTTATTTATTCTTATATATGCAATTAATATTTCCCTCATGTAAGTCACTCGGTCATGAATATCATTGTATGTAATTCTTTTTATTTTCTTTTCTTGGTAACCTGAGTATAGATCTATGTTCCTTTGTTCACAAAGAACACATATTTCCAAGCATATATGCTTAGACTATATTTATCCCAACCTATTTCAGGCATATTTCTTAACTTCTACTTATTAAACATCAAGCATGTTAAACTCATAGTTCTTCTGTGTAATATTTAGTGCATATGGGTTAATTGTAAGATACCTATACCAAATATTTTCATAAATTACCCTTTAAATGGTTTTCCTACCTCGAGAAGGTCCTACAGTTGTTAATGGCTAGAGTGGAAGTTATTCTTTTGTACCGTCTACAATATACTAATGCTACTCATTTAATTGATTTTGTTATATAATGTGCACACGTAAAGTCAGCTAGATATAGGCATTTAATTTGTTCAACAATTATTTAAGCAGAACAATAATTCATTTCAAAGATTCATATATTTAACAGAACCCTATCATAAGTTCAATGTTATATGCATCAATAATTAATCTTCTTTTCATGTGCATATAGTCATATTCTACTTGAAAGAAAATATTTAAAATATTTTAAACAAAATAATCTGAACACTTATCCAAATACTTGAAAATACAACAAGAACAAGCATGTTCCTCCCAACCAAAGGAATTTTCGTCTTAAGAATTCACCCGAAGACTCAAGCTTCCCTTCTGTCATAATTTATAATAAATACATGAATTTTCTCCTCCTTAAACCTTAGCAATGTCCTCCTAGTTTAGAGTCCAAACTATTTATTTTCGTTTTGTCAAGTCCTTTTTTCACTATAATTTCCATAGGCATTCCTTTCAATCACACAACATAACTTCCTTCCACTCCACCTGAAATATTTCTCCCATCATTCAATTCCTTGGTGGTTAGGAATATTTGGAATGTTGGAGGTTTGGATTGTGACATTTTTCACTTCAAAACCTGCCCACTCCTTGGGCTTCAACTAATTTAACCAATTCTATAATAGTAAGGTAGCATGATCACTCACGTGCTAGCTCCAACTATATTTTCAAAAAAATAATATTTTATTCATAATGTCATATAAATATTTAAATATGTCACTGAGAATATCGAAATTTAGTCTTAGCACCCTCAAAAAATATTTTAATTTGAATATATACAAAAAATATAAAATAGTGAAGTTTAATAAATAAATAATTACATTAATGGATTCACAAGAAAAGAGATCAATTGATCCATACACCAACATGTAAATGTAGGGGACTCCTCAGGACCAAGAGGTGGCAAGGCGACTAGAAAAAGGAGAGTCCCCAAAAGGATAAAATAAACTTTAGAGGGATGAACCTTATCCATTTTCTTAACCATTCCTAAGGAATGAAAAATGATAAACAACACCAACATGTAAATGTAGGGGACTCCTCAGGACCAAGAGGTGGCAAGGCGAGTAGAAAAGGAGAGTCCCCAAAAGGATAAAATAAACTTTAGAGGGATGAACCTTATCCATTTTCTTAACCATTCCTAAGGAATGAAAAATGATAAACAAAGGAAGAAAAGTAACACCATGGAAAAGAAAGGAGGAGGAAACCAAGGCTCTAGAGAATAAGCCAAAAATCAAGGAATAATATTATGGAAAGAAAAACATAAAATGTTGAAAATCCATGGAGAACAAGGTTTCATTACCAAAATAGAGTAAAATAGATAATAGCTAAGCCCTTTAACAACTATGATGTTCTAATGGTTCATATAATTTATCATTGTCTACAACCTAGACCACCCACTGAGCTACATGAGTGGCAACTCCTACAGATGATGAAGTTTATCCATAGGAATAATGGCTCAAAATAGTCTTATATGTGGTTGTAAGTTACCCAAATTATTGTTCATTGAAGTGAAAAACTCCATTTAATACCTTCATCAATCTTGTATTTCATGAGGTGAGGTTCATTGCAATGCATACCCTACAATATATAATCTTTCATGTAACCTTGAATAATGTCAGTGGTGTCTGCCACTTGAATTTGATGTGTTATGGTAGTGGTATCCATGTGCCACCCAGATGTCATTGCTTTAACACTCCATTAAAGTATTTACTAATTCTATATTATTAAATACCCCATTCAAATCTCATTAAACAAAACTTCATAAACAACATTTTTCAAAAAAATATTTATCACTATGAAAAAAGTATATCTTAAAATTTAATATGTCAAGAAAAATATTTAATTTATAAAAGTAACACAATGTCCATACATATTCCTGAATTAAGTTAAAATCGTCCTAGGTCCATATTAAATCTGGATCTATCAAGCGTAGAGAGGGATCAAATATCTTTTTAGTTTAAAAGAGGTTTGTGTCTAAAGAGATTTTTTCCCTCTCAACAATTGATACATTTTGGGTTAAGATGGACCAAAGCTTGTTTTGATATATGCATATACCATATCTAGGCTAGACCCATTTGTCCCTCATTCTCTTCCATCGTGCTCTAATCTCTTCTTCTCTCTCAAGTCCTCTCTCTCTTCCTTCCTCTCTATCTTACCCCCCTTTTTCTCCCCTCATCTTTCTCTCTCTCTCTCTCTCTACCCTCCAACTCTATTACTATTTGCCTCCCTCACTCCTTCCCTCTCTCTCCCTCTCTCTCCTCCCTCCATCTCTATGTCTCCCTCTCTCTATCTCTCTTCCCTTTCTCTCCCTCCCTCTCCCCTTCTCCTTCTCCATGTTTTCCCTCCTCTCTCTCTCTCTCTCTCTCTCTCTCTCTCTCTCTCTCTTTGTTCTTCACTCCCTCTCGATCTCCACCCCTCTCCTCTCCTTTTCTTAATTCCTCTCCCCCATCCTCATCACTCACTCTCCACCCTCCAACTTTGTCACTATCTCCCTCTATCCTTATCTCACCTACCCTCTCTACATCCATATGATGGGAGATTTCTACTCTATGTAATGAATGTTATATGCAAGGTCTAAAATATTTTACATTTTTATTTTTTATTGTGAAATGAGTTATGATTTTTTGTCATGTGGTATTTTTAAGCAATGGTATTGGTCAATGGCATTCAAACAAAGCCTATTTACAAGTTAATATTGGTGGTAAAGTTGGGGTGAATATGCATGGCTAAGAAACTTATTATATTGTAAGTTTATGGTATGTATTAAGTTTTCATGTACTTATTAATTAAATTTAAATATGGTCATGTGAGGACAAGAGTCTAAGAATAGATTTGTGTGTTGATCACTATTAGTTAGCATTGGTAAATCCAAATTACAATGTTTGACTTTGAAAAACAAATATTTATTTTTCAATATTATTTAAAAATATATATGTTTCAAACATTTGATTAGACCATAATTTTTATAGTCTTGGCACAATCTAATTCCATGTGATAATTGTCTTACATGTTTTATGCCATAATTTATGGATATGGTTGCAATATTGGTGCGTGACTTTTAGAAATTTGTGTCGTTCATTTTAATTACTAAGCTTTCCAATAAAAAAAAATTCGAAAATAACTTCCACTCAAGTAAATAACATATCTACCATAAATTACTTTCCACCATAATTTAAGAAAGTCTTTGCATTAAAAAAGATAGAAATAACATGTAAAAAATATACTTATAGGTGTTACTTCCCACCATTATTTATGTTTTTTACCGCACTTATGTTGGATTGTAAATGTGTAGACTTACCACGAGTTACTATCCACCAAAATTTATGCAAGTTCTTTTAGTTGACCAAGCAATTTACTTATCCACTTCACATCTCAATTTATTGCATAGTCTAAGTTAGATTACACCTCCATTTATTAGCTGTTGCCCAAAAAGATTGTAAGATGATTTTTCAAACAACCATTATTAATTTTGCATTGATCAATATAACATATAATTATTTATAAAAATTTTCCCACATCATAATTTATAACTTGAATTGGAGTGACTAAATTACCATGCAAAAAAAATTACAACATAACAAATGATTTTTTTATTTTATTATTATTTTTAACTTAGTATATTAATTTTAATTTTTTTAATTTAATTTCTGATAAACCAGCCTTCAATATTCTTTAGGTTAAATATTAAACATTTATATTTACATATCTGCCTCTGTATTAAGTTGTATAACATCTGTTAACGCAAAAAAAAGAAGCAATGTAACATATTTCAAACCCTGTACATTCACTACACATAAATGTCAATTAACCTAATGGAAAAAATGTAACAAAGTTTCAAACCTTCACCGTCTCATTTTCACCATAAAAAACGACAAGCATGACGTTTACCCACTCAATACATACAAAGTATAAAATGATGATACGTACTCAGCGTAAATTTGCTTCCAAATACTTCAGTAAGATAAATAAATAAATGTATGTTAATGTCAACCCAGATTTTAGTATCACTCGTCCACAAGAATTGTACATTTTCCAATGTCTTAGCGTATTGGTGAATATGTGATGAAATTTAAGGTTACAATGTTTATTCTCCAATAATAAATTAATAATTAATTTATATAATAATATATTTATATATAATATATATATATATATATATATATAATATTTAATTATCATTTTTTTATTATACTATTATTGATTAATTATATTATGTTTATTTGTGAATGAAATTTATAATAATTAGATGTGCTATATGAAAGATTAGATTTAAGAGTTATTATTAATTATGGACAATCTTGTTACAATATTGCATACACCTGTTACATTAATAAAACTAATTATTTTGTTTGGTTGGTTGTAGAAAGATTTCCACATAGTGCCTATGATGGACCTTTGGAATAGGGTGATGCTTGGGATTATTATGCTCATGTAGAGGAGTGTTACAAATGGTCGCATTGTATGGGAAGGTTTTTTCAATTTTAAGAATAGTGAGGTTTGTTTGGAAGATATTAAGCTTAGGAATATTGAGGGTTAATTGGAAGAGATTAAATGAAATATAGGATTAAATCAAGGTCAGAAAATTGTTTGGAAGAAGTAGCCAAGGAAGTAGCTAGGAATTCTAGGAACTACCAGAAATCCAAGAAGAATCCAAGAAAGTAGGCAAGAAAGTAGCCTTGGAAGAAGTAGCCAAGGAAGTAGCTAGGAATTCTAGGAACTACCAGAAATCCAAGAAGAATCCAAGAAAGTAGGCAAGAAAGTAGCCTTGGAAGCAGTAGCCAAGGAAGTAGCTAGGAATTCTAGGAACTACCAGAAATCTAAGAAGAATCCAAAAAAGTAGCCAAGAAAGCAGCCAAGAAATCTAAGAAGAATCCAAGAAAGTAGCCAAGAAAGACTGTTTAGAGATTTCTACTCTTTAGAGATTTCTACTACTCTTTAGAGATTTCTACTGGAACATCTATTGGAGTAATTTCCTTCTTATAAATATTTTAGAATCAGTAGTTATCAAAAGATCAATTGTAACTATATCATTGAAAAAGGATAAATGGAAGGTAGAAAGGATATTATAGATTTGAAAACAATGGTAAATAAATGAAACATTAGATGTGGGATAAAAAGATACTCCTTTTTGAGAGGCTTGCTATTACTATTCTTTTATAAGTGCTTGAAAATTGGATATACAATATTTTTAGAGAATCATGGGGAAGGATAGACTAAATCCAAAAAGAAGTACAACTTATAATCCAAATATTGAAGGCATTATGTCATTTCCTATTCTCCTCATCTAACAAATCTTCCTAGTTATGAACACATCTATGATTCAGTACCTTACATATATAAAAAACTTAAATAACATGAAGGACAAGAGGATTTCCAAAAATGCTTTAACTCCAACTGAAATAACCGTTAACAGAAGTAGGTATTTCATAAAGATGCTTAGTGATTAGTGAATCATTTAAGAATAAAGAAAATGATGATTTTATATAATAAGGATATTATTCAAAATGTTAGTAAATATAATATTTTTTAGAAAAATTATGTTGTTATAAAGAATTAGAGAATCAAAAAATTAAGATATTAAAAAAGTAATTCTTATCTACAACATCAAAAGTATTTCTTTAATTTAATCACTAATAAGAAACTAATTGTTGAATTTTTTTTTTTATATAATTAAGTTGATATTAAATAAAATATCTTTTATCTTTAAACATTAAAAAAAATTGAGATAAAGATTATTCTCTTAAATTATTTTAAATATATTGAAAACAAATTTCATTTAAAATTTTTTAAGTATTACTCACTTTAATTTAAAAAAAATAATAACCAAATCTTTATTATATTAATAATTCGTATATTTATAACTTTAAATAGAAGACTTTTTTATCATTATTTTTATGTTTGTTATCATTATTTATAAAATTTGTTATAGTTTTAAATTATAATATATGAGAATTTGATTTAAAAAATTAATTAATTTTTATATATATAAATCAATTAAAATTTTATTTTTTACATCTTTTTTAAATTTTTTTAATTATATAAAAATTAAATATCATAAACAATTACATTTTTTTTTTAATTATATTAGAGATTAAAAATCATGAAATATGACTATTATCTAAATTTTTTTTACGTATACTCATCACTAAATAAAACAACATTACATTGAATAACGTATTCTCATTACCCGAAGAAAACAACATTACCGGGAATAACTAAATAGTGATAAACAAGGGAGTAAACTTTTACTAATCTATTTCTTTAACCGAAATTAAATAGTTTTATGTCATATTCCAATACCATTATTAAATTATATATTTATAAAAAATATCATTTGTATTTGAAAAAATGATTTCATTTTCTTGTTTAATGACATGTTTAATATTACTCTATTCAATGTTGGTAAGAATTTGTTTTTATATTTATAAGAGTTATTTCAATTTTTGAATCTTAATCTGTATTATTTCAAAATATCAAGTTACAACATTTCATTCATCATCTATGAGTATTATATATGATATTATATTTATTATATTTTTAGTATTAGATCTCATTATTGGTCATAGAAAATTGATAGCCAGATATAATTGGAACAATTTTTTTTCATATTAGTTGGTTCCTTTTCAATATAATGATTCATTATTGTGTACATTTTTACCCACTCCTTATGAGAGCCATAATTATGGCTAAGTCACTTTCATTTTTATTTGATCGGTTGATCTCATCTTATGAGGGATGAGATGGTACCTCATGAGGCTTAGCTAAGTACCAAGGAGTTTGATTTGTAGTAGATGAGTGGCTAATTTACTTTTATTTTTATTTGACGGGCGGACCTCATCTTATGAGGGATAAGATGGTACCACATGAGGTTGATCTAAGTATGAAGGAGTTGGATTGGTAGTAGATGCCTTCCACTATTGTGAGTTGTCCTTCTTTTTACCCATAATGTTTTTGGCCCCTTTTGTTCCCTTTGGATCTCTCCACTTATGCCTCCTTATCTAAGAATCCTAGGAAGAAAAGACCCCTTGCAAGAAGGGGCATGCATTTTGAGGATGACTTGGATGTTAGCAATTCCTATAGCACAAAGTAGTGTTTTCATAATCCAATGATTGAAAAGAAACCCTACCCATACACTTGAGAAGGATTTTATCACATTTTACCAACAATTTATTGTAATTAATATTTTTTTCATGTATTTTGATTGAATCAAAATTTTTATATAAAAAGATGTGACAAAATTTCATAGTACAACTCCGCAATGGGGGTGATGGTGGCAAGAGAACATCAAGGAGGGTTCCCACCAACCCACCTAATCCAACAATAATAAGGCGAGGGTGGCATGACACACCTCTACCATGCATAAGAGCATGTAAACAAAAGTCAAGATACTGTGTAGACAAGTTAAATTTATATTCAAGTTAGATTCTAAGGTAATGTTGTAAAGAAGAGTTAACTGTATCCATAGGAGGTTGCGACGTTAGCCCAACACCCCTACAACTTCTGATGGCTTTTTCCTATATTGTGTTTGGTTTGCATTAATGAGGTTTGGGAATCTTATAATGCCACATCAATGAGGAAGATTGAGAAAGGGGGTTGGTGAGAGACAGAAATAAAGTTGGAATCACGAGGAGGCATTTTCTGAGGGTGAGGCATTAGAATCCAACCTAATCAACACACCTAGCATTCACAAATCTCATAGTGGATAGGAAAACCTTTGTAGAAATTTCAATCATCTCAAAATTCTCTTGAAACAACTTAGTAGGGACATGAATGATGAAAAAAGTGCATTCATTTCCTTCATGAATGACCTCTAGAGAAATCAGTGGTAGATGCACTACGGGCTAGCAAGTCTACCAAGCAGACAATGGCATCTTTAGAAAAAGTTGGAACATTTGTAAGGTAGATTGGTGCACATGGAAAAACATGTTCAATGTGAATTCCACCCTCTAACATCACCTAGTTTAGGACCAAACATTGTTTAGGACAAAACAGTCCAGCTAGAATAATATCTTCTCGAATATAATGACACCTAGCTACATTATGATTTTGCTAGTGTTTTGGGCTTATGTACTCTTTTGTTGTTGGATGGAAAAGTACCTCTCCCAATAAGATATACTTCTTGATAATTACCTAATAGAAAAAAAATTGATGCGAGTTAAATTGACATGTTATCAGTAAAATGTAAACAACCCTATAATCTTTCTCTTTAAATGAAAAATTTTAATTTACAACAAAACAATATAACATTTCTTACATACTCTATTGTACCTCTAAGAAAAATCAATATAGGTATATATATATATATATCTATATATATGAAAATTTTATTATTTTAAAATATGTTCTGAATTTCTCTTTTAATTTTTATTTACATTAAATATAAAAAATATTTAATAAAATAGAAACATGTGTTCTCCTTATAATTAATTTCAAAATTTTAATATAATGTCAAAAATGATAAACTAACCAATAACTATAAATGTAAATGCTCACAATTTTGTTATATCTAGATAGATGTGTCTTGCTATCGTCAATAACTAGATCCGCTAATGGGAACCTCTAAAGGGAGGCATGAGATATAAACTAATTAAAGGTCCAAACGAAGCTATACCTTGCATGAGATATAAAGTAATTAATGTACAATTGGCATTTTTTTAAAAATTTAATACATTTTATTTCAAGTTTACATTCGAGCAATATTCTAGAAGCTTTTGGTTTTTTCTCGCGTTTTTCTTTGTCAAATTGGTTAAGAATTTTTTTGGAATTTCAATTTTTAATTGTATAATATTATACAGAAATTGGGTGTAACCGATGTTTTTCAGGTTACTTAATCTCTCTGAGCATTGAAAACCTGATTCTAAACCATTAGAATTCACAATAACACCAAAAATGAAATCACCAAACTCAAAATAAACAAAAACAAAAAATTCTAATAGTTAGGCTGCTCCCTCTCTGCATGGATGAAAACTCTGCATCGATGAAAATAATAAAATGTCGATATAGAGGTATCCAGCGAGTGTAGCGAAATGCGTGGCGTTTTAATTAACGCGTGACAGCCCCTGCAAGTATATGCGAAATCAACACAAGTCTATCAGGTCCGCCACAGTAACGACAGCAACTGTAAAACTGATATGCCCGATAAATAAATGCCCATGGAACCGAAAAAACCTTAAAAAAAGAAACTTAACATTCAGTCAAGGTAATAGTAAATTAAGAATATTGATAATTTTCGCAGACTCATATTCTTAATATAGACAAGGGAGAGCAACTAGTCCTCAATATAGAACACCAATTCGTTGTGAATGGGATTTCATTCATGTGGAAACCATACAGCTCAGGCCATGACCTTAAAATCATGGAAGTGGTCTAAAGAGATAATATCTCCTAACGCTGTAAGAAGATACGGTGTTTTCCTAATAAAGAGGGACTCCGAACAATTTTGGAGGAATCATATTGATCGGCTCTGCAACTTCTGTCATTGAACTACTAGGGCTGCCGTTGTCTATTTTCGATCCGTCCATGTCGGTTAATGAAGGATTATTGGTGTTGTGCCGACTAAATAGCGTGACATCATTGCTGCATATATTATGCAGGCGGGCGATCTCCGACAAGAGCAACGAATTATTTCTTCTTAGTATCTCGTTCTCTTCCGACAGAGAAGGGGCCACCGCCGGAACGCAGGAGTCTTGGACTGTAGATAATGAACTAGGGTTTAGCGATGTTGATTTATCATATTCAATCTGCGGTGGCTGCGCGGTGGAGGTACTGGACGGTTTTCTTCTCTGGATATGAGAGAGCAGATGTGTGTGGCCCTTCCTGAACAAATCGTTCGCGAACTCGCACCGTCCCCGAACTATTTTTCGAAATCCCTACACCATCAAATCCATCAAGCACATTAACACCTTATATTTTCTTCTGCGTTAGCCTACTTTTACATTAGAGAAATATGTAAAATCATTATAAAACAGAAGGAATTCTTACATAGGTATTGAGCTGTCGAACAAAGCTGGAGAAATTGGTGTGGTTGAAATAACATGGCAGAACAGACGCCGAGAACTCTTTGGGGCGCCATACCACAAAGGTGTTGTTACGATCGCCCCATGAAACAATGTGGTCTGTGGAGGGATCATCCACTAAACGGTATGTCTTTACCAGAAACGGAGAGGCCACTAGCCTCCCTGCATGCCGAACACCTCCAGCAACTTCCATTAGGACTCTACCGCCGTTGGTTGCTTCCTGATCTGCAGCAGCCCTTGCTAACATTATTTACAGGGCGTTAGCAGCTTCGTTTACCTGGAGCAGCCCATGCCAACATTATTTATACGCCACTAGATTAGCCGATGAATACAATGAGTGATAACGAAGTCAAGTGTGGCTGCATTGTTTCTTTCTTCATCCAATGGAAGCTTCTGTCTCAGTAAGAAATAGGGAAGGATTCATTATACCCACGAGCACACCAAAACATGGTACGCTTACGTGATAACCAAGTCAAATTTGTTGGATTCTGTCATTGTCAAAGCCGTCGGAGTCAATGGGGCTTTCATTTTCTTCTCGCACATTATGCGCATGTTACGTAATCGGATTCTCAGAACAAGCCAGACACTGAATATTGTTTTCAATGTTTATTTTATGTTTAGGTTTTGAATTGTTATTTTATTTTTAGGTTTAAGATGTTCTGATCAGTGGTGGTAATGGAGTAGGATTGAAATTGTTATTAAACAGTTCAATGCTTTCTAACTGAACATGAGGAAGTAAGGGAATCGAAGTTTATTTCTTTACAAATAAATTTATTTAATTTACAAATAAAATTTAAAGTAAGTTATATTGAGAATAATGTTTAATCATAATTATATTCTTTATAAATTAGAAATTAAGAACTAAATTATAAAGTAACTTACCTAAATTTATATTAATTATAAATCTAATATAATGTACTGGGTAATCTCCCATACTTAAATTTAAAAAGAGACAAGGGATTTTTACTTGAATGGTTCATGAGGCACAATACTCGCTAAGGTTTTGCAAATGGGGTAGCAAGCTAAGTGGGCTTGATTGTGGGAAAAACTCCACAGTTAAGCGCGCTTGAGCCAGAGGAGTTCTGGGATGGGTGACCTCCTGGAAAGTCCTGGTTACCGAGTGCAAAGCCCCGAAAGTGATGATTGATGCTATGTGATTCGTTCTCCACATTTCACTATTTCAATCCCACTTCTTTCACCCCTGTGAGCATCACCCGATGCAATGAGTGCTAATGAACTATTCAAAAATCATGAGAAATTAGTCAGTTACGACTACCTCTCATGGAAATGGCATATGTTTGAATGACTTACTTAACGCAGTTGAATCCCAAAAATGATATCTAATTATAAATCTATTAAATAGGCAAGAAGTCAAATTTTTCAAACTACAATTTAATCTCTATTAAAACATATATATATATATATATATATTTTAAAATATGATTAAAAACATATATATATATATTAAATATTTTTTGTGATTAAATTTATTAATTTTTACAAGTAATACTATTTAGAATATGTAATTTGTTCATTTGGTTTTGGATAGATCGTGATGGGTTGCACTGTTAATGCACTACTTGATGTGAACCCATGATCACCCACTCCTTCATGTTAGGTCACTTCTTCAATTCTAGATGATATATTGGACATTGTGAAGATGTAGTCAAACCGAGCCTAAAAAAAATTGTACTATAATAAATTGAGCTAAGCTTATTTTTTATTAAGAATTCTACTAGAGTGGACATTATGTTTTTTAATTATAATTTTTGGTTTAATGCTGATTGATATTAAGTTGTACTATAACATCTCCTTCATATGAGACATAATTTGTCCACGGGGTCTTCCATAAAGGGTAATAAGGTACCTTGTTAAAGCACTCCTTCATGTCAAATTACAAGTGATATATTAGATATGATAAAGTTGAGCAGCCCTTAATGCCAAATTACCGGTGATATATTAGATATGATGAAGATGTAGTCCAACAAAACCTAAAAAAATTTATAATATAATAAATTAAACCAAACTTGTTTTTTAATTACTAGCTTTACTAAAATAAAATTATGTTTTTTAATTATCATCTATTATACTTTTTAATTATCATTTTTTATTTAATGATATATTGATAATTCACTACAATATAACATCTCTTTCCTAATATAACATTTCTTTTATATAACACAAAAGACTCCATTCTCTATTCTAAAACACCTCTCAACCTTATTATTATTTTTTTTATTTCTTCATATTTTAATTATACCATTCTTGTGTATACCTTTATGTGATTTGAAATCCCATATGCCTACCAAGTGAAGATTTATATAATAGTGTAGTTTTAATATAATTATTTTAAATTCTCTGAAAATTCGTTGATATTAATTTCGTCCTGTATTTTGATTTCAAATTTGCTAATAACAGAATCAATCAGTGCTACAGCACCATTGAATAAGTAAATTTCAAGCTTGCTTACCTCTTAGCAATTTCGTAATGAAATTAAAGATAAAACCTAAATCCCGAATCAACGTTAAAATTTAAATCGTAACGATTTCATTAATTATTTCTTACTAGATTTAATAAGCTAAATTTATAACACACTTTCAAATAGAGTTTGTCACCACAAAAAAAATTCCATAAGGGAAAAAAATTGTGAATAATTTTTTTAGTTTTCAGTTTTTCATTCACTTTGTTATTATTTTTTTATTAAAAAAATTTAAAATGTATTCAAAATTTAACATTATCAAATTACATTTATTTAATTTTAAATAAAATTATTTCTATATAATTAAATATCACTTTTATGATTAATTACTATGTACTATATCACTAATTACTATGAACAATAAATATAAATAATTTCAAAAAATAACATTATATATTAATTATTATGTACCATAAACGAAATGGTTTGTAATTAAATTCAAAAGCTTCCTTTTCTCATCGGGTAGTCTAACCGTGGAGAGGAGTTGACCGGAAATTTATGGAAATTCCAGTCATATTTAGAAAAAAATCTCGCAAAGATTTTTGTAAATCCATGCTATACTTGTTAAACTTCAAAATTTTAGGTGTCCAAAACGATTTTGATGGGGCTGAATCCATTTCCACCATCAAAAATACCATTCAAACACTGACTCTACAAGATTTTTGAAATTTTTTTGCCCAGATTTTGGTGGCTTTTAGCCATTCAAATTTTTTCAGCAAGATTTTGGCCCCTTGTAGTAGTCGGAACAATTCCTCCGCCTCGTTAGATGACTCCTTTTTTCATTGGTGTAAAGTATTGAATAAACAATTTTTATTAGTTTTTTTTTTAAATTTACAAAAAAAAAAAAAATATAAGTTAAAAATTATGTGAAAATAACATGTGTACAATTTTACAACTCTCATTATATCAGTGAGATGACATATGTACTATAATATGAACATTCTATTAAAAAAATTAACCATCTTTCGATATTAAATAAAAAATTATTAACTTATTATCATTCTTTTTAATGTCTATTATATATATATACCAAAAAAAGGTTTAATTGTATTAAAAAAATTAATAGAAAAGGTTAAACAAATATTTATATAAATCATTTTACAATTTTATTATTGTTTGGAATACATAGAACACATCATGACATTAAAATATTTTATTAAACTAAGCAGCAAACCCTAGTATGTTAAATATTCTTTCTGCAACCAATACAATTAACCACCCAAACATTTAAAAAAAATAAATGAAAACAAAATTAAATTTAATTCATATAAAAACGTTTTTTTGTTTTTAACCACCCAAACATCTAAAAGAAATAAATGAAAACAAAATTAAATTTAATTCATATAAAAACGCTTTTTTGTTTTTAACGGTCCTAACCACGGAAATAATACGAGTCAGCGACTCGGCCGCCCACATGGCTGTACCCATATATGAACAAAGATGAAGAATCAACTAAATAATTTATTCCGGTTGCAAATAATCTGATTTCCGCAGGACCTATAATACGACATTTTAAAGAATATACTTTTCTTTGATAAGGTTTACGTACGGAGTTTGTGTGCAAACTGTAAAAGACATTTTTGGAGAATATGCTTTTCTATACATTGAATTGAAGGCAAAGGTATTATGTTAGTCGGTAATTTTCAAGCATTAGACTCTTTTGTCCACCAAACGCTATCCACCAAACCGATTTTAGGTTAGCGAGAAGTCCGTTGTTAGGTGAGTGAAAACCATGATATTTTCAAGGTTCTAAGAGGAATATTAGTTTTATTTTATCAGAGTGTGTTATTTCTTCTGCATCATTTTTATAATATTAAGACACCCTCAATTTCTTATTGCCACAAAATTAAACATTAGTTGAAGGTGTGATATTTTGGGTGAATCTATGTTCTTGGCGACTGTATTTGTGGAGCAGTTCTATAAAAGAGATTTTGCTGTGAAAATCACTATGGTCAATATTGTCTTCATGATATTTACATAGTTTCAAAGAAAATATTACTTTAATTTCTCATCAAGTATATTAGAGGAAACCTTTATAACCTAAATTCTTGAGAAACCTTTATAACCTAAATTCTTGGTGATATTAATAAGCTTTCATATCCATTATCTAATTTAATAAATATACTAATCTTTTAAAATAATTTATCACATAAATTTTCATAATACATGTATTTCACTTTTCTAAAATAATAATAAAATAATTAGTATATCAATAAGTTCTCATATATTTAACATTTGCAGCAAAACTTTAAAAACCAATGCATATAAATGTGAGAATGCATCCCTACAGCAGATTTTCATAATATTATAAGTTTGATCCCAGTAAGAAGTAATATTACATAATAACCTTTCAGGAAATTCTCATGAAATGATTTTATAAATATATTAATTTGTTTAAGAAGTTTATAATTTTTATACTTTAATTATAAGAATTTTTTTTTTAATTTATATATAATAATTTATTTATTTTTAAATTTTATTAAATTTTATGATGAATATTTTAACTTAAAATTCCAACCTAATATATAATTTTTTTATATTTTTTAACTTTTAGAATTACCACCATCTTATTATTATTATTAAGTTTAATTTACCATGAGATATGTTTAAATTATAAAATACAAAATTAAATTAATAATTTTATGTTGAATCATATTTGTCATTGTTTTTATTTATACTAGTGTTATGATTATTATCTTTAAATATACCTATGTGACCTCATACATGGTACACATGGTACACACTTTAATGGAGGTTTGAACCAAAAAAATTGCAAAAAAATACTTAATAATGTATCTTACTATTAAGTAATGTAGACCCTAAAAGTTGCTGAGAATTTTCTAGAACTTATATCAAATTAAATATTCTTATCATTTCAATATAAAATTAACATCCGATCAAGATGGATGCTATTTAATTTTTCACTTCAAGTAATTTGGGCTATTTCTAAGCTTGATATATTCTAAATTTAAATGGAACTTAATGAAAAAATAAATAAATATCATATATTTATTAAAAGAATTAGACGATTAAATGGATAAATAATAATAATAAAACAACTATAATGAAAATGATGAACATTAAACATGTGATATGATGAATACATTTAATCAATCTATCTTCAATATTTTCATAAAAAACATGTGTTTTCTTGGCCATTTTTATTAGGTAAAACTTGGAAATTGAAATTGGAAACCATTTATAAGTTTTATTAAAAATATCAATATAATAGAAACGCATTATCTCTCTTTCTTATACTAATAGTTGAGTTTCTTTAGTAGCAATCTTGGTGTCCTATGTATTGTCAATTTCAAAATATATTTATTAATATTTCAATATCATTACAATAAAACCCTATATGATTATGAAAATGACCTAAACTTAATAAAAATTTAATTAATATAGTAAAAAATGAAATAGTAAATTTTTTATTAAATAAAAGAAAGTTGAAAATATTATTGGTGGCATTATAAATTCATCTATTTTAGTATAATATATACTTTAAGTAAATATTGTATAAATTGTATTACTTTTTCATTAAAGATTCTTTACATATTTATCATAAATAAATCTTAATTCTTTAAAATAATGTTTCATTTTTTGTTTCTACATTATAAATTCAAATATTGAAATGATTAATGAAATAAATTGCCATAAAAGTCAACTAGTGTTTCAATGTAACACTCTAAAATCAATATACCTAATAATTTAAAATTGTAGCATTATTCAAAGCAATCTCCAAAATAATTTTTAATAATACTATTACTCAAATCAATGTACTGGAAAGTTGTCTATTATAATTTTTTTTGAAAATAAATTTAATAAAAACATTATATTAAATAATTTAGAAAATCTTCCTATATCTAAAAAATATGTACTCTAACATTTTACCAAAATACCTTCATAAAGATTTGTGAAACTAATTATTCTATAACACGTCATTTAACAACAATACATCAACTAACATTATATTTTAAATTAATACATCATATTTATTTATATATTAATATATATTTCACACTTAATAAATAAACAAAAAATATATTATTTAAATATATATACATTATTTTATATAGAAAATAAATATCTAACTCACATGTCTCATTAAAACACCTAAAACTAAACCTAACATTATAACAAATAACTTATTTGTAAATCAAAATAACTATGGATCCACTCAAAATTATGGTAGAACTGTAGATCCAACCCTACGACTCCCAACATCGGTTCAGAAGATGGACACTCCCTACGCTAGTACAAGTGAGAGAAACTAATTTAATGGAAACAAAGAAGTAAACATGAAGTTAGTTGGGAAGCAAAGAAACCTCCAAATCTATGGCTCGAATGATAGAAGATATAGCAACCACAAGGACTTAAGCTTGCAGCTTGGAAACAAACCACCGGAGATGCATCCAATAGCCATCAAACAAACTAACTATTCTTTAGCTACCAATTGCAATGGCTCTATTTAAAATTGAAACTAAACGATCGACATTTGGATCAATTGTGATTTATATTTTTTATTCATCGTTAAAGAAGGTAACCTACAAGATTAAAATCTAAAATCAATTGCAACATTTCAAGTTCAGAATATTGTATACAACTCAAATCAAGACCATATCCCTTAATTTTTTCCAAAATAAAATAAAAAAATTTAGAAGGCCTATTCCTAAATCGGCCACAACCTATTGTGGTAAAATTTTCTAAAAGAAACAAGAAAAACTTCAGGGGATTATCCCTAAACAACAACAAAATCCTTCAAGGGATTGTGTGTTAATGCTTCGAAGGATTGTCTAGTAACACTTTACATAAATCATTTTAATGTCAAATTTCAACTTTCCCAAATCATAAAATCCCCCTGAAATCTAAAGCACATACAAATACAACACACAAAAAATGTTAAACTCAAGACAAGCTTACATCATATACACAAAAACCCTCACTGTTGCATTAAACCTCAGTGTTGCATTATTTTGTTCTTTGAATGGTAAGGGAACAAAATAACAATAAAAGCTCCCAAAACGTATAGAGGAACACAAACAATGAACTAAAATAACCACTATCTATTATAGTAATATCATGGTGCCCTCCCACGATATTGACCAGCATTCCATTCTCTGGCTACACCCTGTAATTCAATGTCAACCAAACGGATAGAAAACTAGACAACAATGACATTAAAAAAATGAAGCAATCCTGAAACAAAGGAAATCGTAGGAAATGAATGAGAACTAACTGTGAATGGAAAAAAACCATACAGTAAGCGATGCATATTTTGATTTTTTTAAGAAATTAAAGGCCGGAATAAATGAAAGAGAGAGAAAATTTATTTACATACTTTCTATATTATCAGTTGAATCATGTATTAGGTGAAGAATATTACGAGATTATTAAATTTTGGTCATTTATAATTTAGAAAATAGAAATTTTGGGGCAATTCCAATATAGACCATGCCTTTTGCCTAAATATCTATAATAAGCTTTGAGGGATTTTTGGGAAGAAATTGACAATATTGAGAAAGTAAGTTAGAGAGAAATGAAAAAATTAGTCTATGCATTAGCTTTAGAGGAGGGGAAAAAACTATTTGAATGCAAGTTATTTTATTTATAATTTGAGATTTATCTACTTATTTTAAGTTGTTTCAACAAAGCCACATATATATATTAAGGATTGTCATATTATGAAATATTATTTAAATTATGAAACTTGAGTTTGAAATCCTCATAAGTAAAACCAGGAAAAAATTAAAATTATTATTGTAAAATATTTTTATTTTTATAAAATGATTTTCAAAAGTTATTTAAAAAGAAAAACATAAAAATAATATGCTATGTTCTTAAAACATTTATACCAATGTAGGTTTCTTACATTTTTAACATTATTTATATTAGATATCATTTTTTTGGGATTCAAGTGCATTAAGTAAGTCAAGTGCATTAAGTAAGTCATTCATCTATGACCATTTCCATTAGAGGTTGTTGTAACTCACTAATTTCCCATGATGTTTGAATAGTCCACTTAACACTCATTGCATCGGGTGATTCTCACAAGTGTGAATAGTTCAGGGGATTGCACCCAATAACTAGGACTTTATGGGAGGTCACCCATCCCAGATCACCTTTGGCTCAAGCGTGCTTAATTGTGGAGCTTTTCCCACAATCGTGCCCACTTAGATTTCTACCCCATTTGAAAAACCTTAGCAAGTATTGTGCCTCATGAACCATTCAAGTAGGGTTTCCTTCACTCTTTTGAATTTAAGTATTGAGGGGTTTTCAGAGTGCATTATATTAGATATCAATTTTTTCGGGATTCAAATGTAGGTTTTTACACCATTTAAAAATTACCTGCATACGAATTCTAAAAAACAAAAAATAAATAGTGGCGAGAGAATAAAACAAAAAACATATATACATAGAGACTTTTCCTGGGATCTCAAAACCGAGACTAGCAAATTGATTTTTCATTATGTTCTTTTCAATGTTCCAGTTTATTTATTATAATTATATATAATAATATACATGTTGAAGCTTCGATAAACCCCAATACATTAACCCTTGATTAGAACATAATTGTAGTTCCCTTGACTAGATCTACAAAATACCATGGATAGAAAACCATCATGCACAAAACCATAGGTAGGCTTGCCCAACTAATATAGGGTCCAAAAAAAATTCCCAGGGTGCTACCCTAGACGCCGTGTAAGGGGGCTATCACCCCATGCTTAACGACACATAGGGGAGATACCCACCCCCACCCCTTCTAACCATCGTTATACCCAATAAATATGCAATTTTTAGATTTACAATCCAACTTTGTTATTTTCTCCTTTGGAACATGTACATATGCATCACATTCAAATACCCTCAGATGTGAAAGAGAAAGTTTCTTGCCAGTCCATACCTCTTATGGAGTCGTATACTCCAACACTGATGAAGGTGATCTGTTAACTAGGTAGCATGCAGTCTTCACTGCATCTGCCAAGAATTCATGTCCTAACCCAACACCACTGAGCATGCTTCTTACCCTTTCCATCAACATCTTGTTAATTTTTTCTGCAACTCCATTTTTCTCAAGTGTTTAAGGAGCATCTTCTGTCGTGTTATACCACACTTCTTACAGAACTCTTCAAATTCATTCTTGTAAAACTCTCCACTGTTATCTGTCCTCAACACCTTTATCTTCTCCTCTGTCTGGTTTCCCACGAGAGCCTTAAATTCTTTAAACTTGTCAAAGGCTTCATATTTCTTCGTGAGGAAATATATCCATGCATTCCTTGAGAAGTTATCTATAAATGATACATAGTACAAAAACATACCCAGTGATGGAACCGACATAGGTCCAAACACATTATTGTGCACAAGCTCTAATATATGCTTCACCCTCTTAGCACCAGAGGGGAAACTCACCTAATTCTACTTGCCATATACACATTTTTCACTGAAATCAAAATTTAGAGGGTAATTAGAGATGCCTTCTACGATACCATTATGATGAAGTATTTGAAGGCCCTTCTCTCCAATATGTCGAAGCCTTTGATGCCATAGCATGGTATTTTCTCCAAAGACCACTATATTTTCCGCTCCACTTTTAGGAAACACAGAAATGTTGCACCGATCACTAATAGTGCTACCTTGAAACTTGTACAGAGTTCCAATCCAAACTCCCCGCATCAATACCTATGCTCCTCAAACTATGTTCCAAGTATCTTTCTCGAACAATGTTTTTACACCTGCATCATCAATTTTTCTTGCATAAATCATATTTCCGGCAAATGCAAGAATATGAAAAACACTCAGAAGTGTTCTAATCCTTCCACCTTTCAACTTCAACTTGACTTTTTTGTGACCAACGATTTTAGCCTTCCTTTCATGCCCTTAGAATAAATCACCACCATCATATTTCTCATACTCGTAGAACCACTCTCTTTGGGGATTGAAGTGAAAGGATGCACTTGACTCAATCAACCATGCGTCATGATCTATATGTGTTCTTGAATAAGAAGCCAACTGCATCTCCCCAACTTCATCTGAGGGTGTTTTCACCTCTGCAGAAGAATAAACGTTAGATCCCTTTCCTTTCTCATGAGCTTTAGATTTACAGACCCTTTTGAAGTGCCATTCCTTTCTTTATTTCTAGCACACCTTTACAGGTTTTCCTCGATATTTAGATCTCCCTCTAGATTTAGATCTCCCAGTGGAGGACTTATTTTTGTTTCTGTTCTGGAACCGTCCTCATACATATATGGAATCACCATTATATCCCTCCATATTTTTCTATCTCATCTCCTCCAAAAGCAAGGATGAGACTACTTCATCAAACTGCGAGGTAGTTGCATTGCTACCTATTACAACAATAGATAATAATTGGCTTACCACATGAATTAAAGGCATTCATATGCTCTATCGCCGAGTCCCCATCTTTCATCCTCAGGTTATACAGTTTTTTCATAGGAACATTTTACTCATTAGAGACTTAGATTGGTACAAAGTCCCTACCTTGTCCCTCAAAGCCTTTGCCAAATCTTCCCGTGATAGATTCAGAAATAGTGAATCTAAGACACACAATCGTATTGTTCTCTTCGCCTTTCAATCCAACTTCACCTAGTCATTGGCTGACATTGTTGTTAGTTTGGTACTCAGATTCACTTCGATCCACTCATCTTTATCCATGAGAATATTTTCCATCTCAAGTTTCCACAACTGAAAAATCTGACCATTAAAGTTTTTGATCTCTATCTTTCCAATACTATCCATCATCTTTCACCACAAGGATCGATCCCGAAAATCTCCCACTAAATAGTGTCTACCATAGGCCTGAGAAAAACCCATCAGTAGTAAAGATGTCCCCTTGAAGCCAAAAAAACTATGATACGAAATGTAGGTTTTAACCCCATACATAAATTAACTACATACAAATTCTAGAAAACATAAAATAAACAATAGTAAGAGCATAAAACATAAAACATATATACACATAGATTTTCACTTGGATCCCAAAACCGAGACTACTAGCTTGATTTTTCATCATATTCCTATCAATGTTACAATATATATATATATTATATTATTTATGAAGATCCATAGACCCCAATCCATTAACCCTAGATTAGTACCTAACCATAGTTCCCTTGACCAGATTTACAAAATATCATGGACAGAAAACCATCATTCCCAAAACCATGTGATAAATCCATGCACAAAACCATAGGTAGGTATGCCCACCTAATATAGTGTCAAAAAAAAATTTAACGGGGCATTTCCCTCGACCCCGTAGAGGGGGGATAGTGCCGCCTTGCATACCCCCTGACAAGAAGGGGCAGGAATCCTCCCTATCACCACCCTATTGTGCCCAGCGCAACATACAAAGGGGGGGTGGTCCCCACTGTGACCCCCCTATGCATGGAATATCTATGGAAAGGATATAACACACACCCAATAGTGGGAACATATTTTTTCCCAAATAGAATCCTAGTATGAGAGTACCATTAATTTTTCAAAACCCAATCAAGACCAATTACTTTTAAAACCTATTCCATACCCTGTGAAGCCATATGATGTGAGGTGTGCAGCCCATAAGTGGATCAATAGAATTGATCCATGTGTCCTAGTAGTGGTCCCCATGTAATGATAATATGCCAACTAGAATAAGGATTAAGGAAAACCACACACATGACCATGAATCAAATGGAAATTAAACCAAAGAGCACATTAATCAAATACTGTATTCCAAGGATAGAGAATATGATAAGGATGGGGTAAATCTTGATCTTACAAATTAAAAAGTGGGGGAGAATCCCATGATATATATCATAGACACAACCTCATATGAATCATTGAGGGCGATAAAGAAATATATTCCAAACCATATATATATATATATATATATATATAAATATATATATATATATATAATATATGTATATATATATTATATATATATATATATATATATATAATTCAATATTTATCTCAGAGAGTATGGTGAGTAGAATACCCCATAATGGACTTAAGGGTATTATATTCTAATGTCACACGTTGAAACCATAGACCACGAATTGTTATGGAAAGGTTAAGAACAAATTATAGATATGTGTATCTATAATATGACAAAGCCTTATCTAAAAGCTTAATGTTTACCAATGCATTAATATTAAAAATAAAAACTGGTCAATGACTAAACAATGCCATAGAAATGTCTCACCGATGTGGAGAACCATTTATGGAATTGTAATTCAAAAAAATAATTTATTTTTGGGGTGTATTTTGAGGTACATTACATTTGATATCAAATATGTAAGTTCAAGTTTTGAGGCCTAAGTGCTGAAAATAGCAACAAGAACTGTTAAAAATAGAATCTAGAATATTCCAATTTTAATTTGTCGTTGAATTAAAATTGTGAATTAAAATCGAATTTCGTCTAACCAACTACTTGGAAATAATGAATTAATTCATTGTGGATTAATTAGTTGGAGAAATTCAAGCTAGAAATCTTTCTAAAGTCATGCAACAGTTATCCCTTAAATTAAGGAGATTATCCCTTAATTAAGTAGATAAGGATTGAATTATATTTGAGTTGTAATTAGTTAGCTCAGATTGTTGAGTTAAGTCTAGTTAAATTAGTTCCAAACTGTTTGAGGAACTAATTGTGAGTTCGGTTAGTTAATGCATGCATGCATCCAACTAGTGTACTTCAGATAACTGGAGATTCTCTCATCAGTAACTCATGCATATCTATTCTGAGAAAGACCGAGTTGAGATTAATGACAGGGACATTTTACTCTCAGTTGCATGTTTTCTATTATAAAGGAAACTCATGCATGCAGAAGGAATAAGGTTCCTTTAGGATTGCATAGTTTTACAAGGTGTAAGATCAATGTGAGTGATCACTGTCACACCTGGTAATAGAACGACCACCTAGAGAAACTACACAAGGAAATAGGAGGCTTGGAGGGTTGAGGAGAAGGGATGTGAGAAGCCTTGTTTGCCTGTGAGCATCCAGGAGGATTCTAATGAGAGCTGGCTAGCTGTGAGAGCTAAGGCTTTGTATAATTATTGATGTATTTCCACCTTGTACGATAATATAGATAGTGGGGTTTTTAGCTGAGGCTTTCCCTTGAGTATTTTCTATGTTTCATGTGTATTGATTCTTCTTCTTATGGTTATATGTGTTCATCTCTAATTCAAATCGATTCTTGCTCTATCTTTAAGCTTCCACAAGTTTGATTGTAGAAGTAAATTAAAGTATTTTGCTTTAGTTATATTGCATTATTAGGTTAAGCTACAGTCAGAATTTATACATTAAGGGCTAGACCACAAATTAAATATAATACAATTAGTGTTAAGTTTATAAAAACTAATTACGTTATTATTTTGTTCTACATAGAGATAAGAAGAACATAGTACAATAATGGTAGAACCTTTCATGAAATCTCCTGGCGAAGAAGAGAATATTTGGGTCTAATTAGGAGATGAAACCTCACCTCAATATCCAAACTATTCGAAATGGTAAAGGACATGGAATAAGAGTTGGTGAGTATCAGGGCCAATGATGAACATTTGTTAAAGGAAATTGTAAATAAGAGAAGATCATTAAGGATTTGACTAAAAGGTCAAATCACATGCCTCTAGATCTAGAGGTAGAGAAGGACTGAGAGGAATCCTTAAAGAACAAAAATGTAGATGGTAGTTCTGAGAGTGAGAACGATAAATCTAAGAGTGGGAATGACAAACTAGAGAGTGAGGAAGAGTAAGACAAAACATCTCCAAAACACACATAAACTAAGGAAGAAAAAAAAACCAGGACTCCTAAGAGAGTTCAAATATATCATACCCCCCACATTTGATGGTGAAAATGAAGAAGAAACAAAAGCTTGGTTCTTGAACATGACCAAATATTTCCAAGTATATGGGTATTCTAGCAACCCGAAAGCCCGACTAGTTGTCTACCAGTTGTAATGAAAACCCTCACCATGGTGGGAAGAGGTCAAAATAATACATGGTACAGAAGAAAAAATAGTAATATGGGAAGAATTCCATAAATAGTTTAAGGAAAAATACTTAACTCAAAGAGATTATGAAGATTAGTACAAATAATTTCATGATTTGAAGTTGGTTCAAATTAGTATGGATGAGTTTGTGTCCAAATTTAGGAATCCACCGAAATATGTTCCTTATACCTGAGAAGGATTGAAGGTAAAACATTTTCTTAATTGTCTCCCTCTTCCATATAAGTAATGGATTGAGTTTGATAATCCAAAAATTATGGATAGGGTTGTCTGAAAATTTAGAATATCCTAACAAGAGTTTAAGTACAAAGGTGAAGGTTGAAAATCATGGCCCAATGAAGGAAAAGATAGATTAGGAGTAGCTAGTAAAAGGTAAAAATATATTATTTTTGAAAATTTTGGGAAAACACATAAACACATAAACTTTAACATAAATAATTAGCCATAGCCTACATAATCCCAAATTGGTTCTAAAACAATTAACCTGAATAGAAAAGAAAATAATGGGGGAAAAGAAAGGGAACCATTAAAGTGTTAAGGCTATGGAAAACCCTGTATTCTAAGAAAATACCCATATAATACCAGATCAATCAAAACTTTGTGGGAAATACAAGAGGAATCTACAATGAACAATGTAGCCACACATATACCAAAGATCATTGTTGCCTCAGAAGACCGTTAAGAATAATATCAATTAATAATGATTTACATTGAAGGTATGATTCTAAACCAACCTATGTCTATTTTAGAACATCTAGGACCCAACCTTAGTTACGTTAGTCCACAAGTTGTGGACATATTCAAGATAAGTATTGAAAATTTTAAGAATTTATGCTTGGTTTAGTTGGATAGTAGTACTAAAATCAAACTAACTAGTTGGGTTAAAGACTATGTTGTAAATTTAAATGTGTGTTCAACAAAATTGAATATTAATATATTGCCTCTAGGTTCCTATGATTTGTTGATAGGAATTGTTTAGTTCGACAAACATAAGTCCATAGATATTATTTTAAAGAAAACTATTACATGCACCACTTAAGAGGAAAATGTACAATTCATATAAGGAATACGAAGACCTAAATCCACTAGGAAAATTTAAACTTTACATCTTACAGATAGAAGAATTTATGGAGAAAACGTAAAATAAAAATGATATATGACCATGAAGTGATCCAAGAATATAAAGACTTGTTTCCAAATGGAATTCTAATACTCCATCTGAAAGAGATATAGATTTCACAACTGAATTAGTGTCAGGAGGCATATCTGTTTGAAAATAACCTTATAAAATTATCATTTTAGAACCCATGGTGCTAAGAATGCAACTGCAAAAGTTGTTAGACAAGGGGTACATCAAATTAAGTGTTTACCCTTTGGTATCCCCTGTGTTTTCCATAAGAAATAAGGGAAAAACCTTTAGGATGTGTATACACTACATACAACTAAATAATTTAACTATAAAAAATAAATATCCCCTACCCAGGATAGATGATTTGTTTGACCAAGTTATAGGGGCAACAGAATTTTCAAAAATACAACTATGGTCTAGTTACCATTAATGAATAAGTAAAGGAAAATACATTCCGAAGACTACATTTAGAGCCTCGTATGAGAACTATGAATTTGTTGTATTGTTGTTTTGTCTTATAAATGCTCCTGCTAACTTTATGTGCCTAATGAATAGTGTATTTAGCAAGTATCTAGAATAGTTAATCGGATTTGTATTGATGATATTATGATATATTAAAAAATGCAAGAAGAACATGAAGAAAACTTGGGAATAGTCCTAAAATCTCTTAGGTAAGGCCAAATATATGAAAGGTTTAGTAAATGTGAATTTTATAAGAACAAAGTCCAGTACTTGAGACATATGATCTGCAAGGAAGGGATTTCAGTTGACCTTGAAAAGGTCAAGGCCAGTTTAAAATAGCCAATACCTAAGGATGTGATAGACATTACATCCTTGATGGGTATCACCAATTATTACCAAATGTTTATTGGAGGATTCTCAAAACCAAATTACACCATCACATCACTATTGGAAAAAGGAGCGTTGTTTAATTGGGAAAAAATGTGTCAAGAGAGATTTGATAGGCTAGAAAATCTATTAATAATACCTCCAATATTGAAATTTCTTGATCCTATTAAATAATTCATCGTTTGCATAGATGCATGGAATGAAGGGCTAGGTGGAGTATTCATGCAAGAGAATATTGTAATTGTATACAAATTAAGAAAGTTAAAATACCATGAGAACAACTATGTTGTTTATGATGTTAAGTTAGTTGCAGTCATCAATGCACTAAAGATGTGGAGAAATTATCTCTTGGGGAAAATGTTTACTCTTGTTGGTGATCATATAAGTTTGAAGTACTATTTCATCCAACCATATTTTAATTCAAGATATGCAAGCCAAATGGCCTTCTTGAGAAAATTTGATTTCGATATTAAACACATGAAAGGGAAGGAGAATAATGTAACAAATGCATTGAGTAGGAATGTAAATATGATTGCTAAAACTGCTCTTAATAGGGCACAAACAAAATTTGTAGCAAAAGTCAAGTAAACAACATTAAAAGATGAAGTTTATGGACATATAAAAAAAATTTAAACAATACATAACAATCTAATTTCACAGAAAGACAAGATGGGGTGATAACCTTTAGAAACATAATACATATTCTAAATGAGCCCATTTCAAAAGAACTAATTCTAAATGAGCATCATAATAAACCGTTTTCAACCCATCCAAGGTATCATAAAATTCTTAAATATTTCAGAAAATAGTTTTATTGTCTAGGGATGCAAAGGAAATTGGTTGAGTATTTCACAAGGTGTTTAGAGTCCTAGTACGATAAGCTAGAACAACAACACCCTACTAGACTGCTAAATCCTTTGCCCATTCCATAATCAAAGTGGGATATGATTTCTTTGGACTTCATTACTAGTTTACTTAGAACCAAGAAGAAACATGAATCAATGATGGTTGTGATGGAAAAGTTAAGGAATTCAACTCATGTTTTACTTGTCCACTCCACATATAATGTAAGTGCAAATTGTAGAAATTTTCATTAAGGAAATTTCGAGTTACATGGGATACCAAAAACATTTATATTAGATCGTGATGCCAAATTTGCTTCTAATTTTTGGAAGACACTATTTATAGGAATGGATATGAAAATAAACCTTAGTACATCCTATTATTCTCAAACATATGGTGAAGCAAAACATGAAAAGTAAAATACTTGAGCATATGTTACTTATGTATGTACTGGACTAGCCTTCCAAGTGGGAGGATTATTTGCACTTAGTGGATTTTTCGTAGAATAAAAACTATCAAGAATACATTATGTTGAGTCCATTTAAATATTTCTATGGATGGAAGTGCCAAACTCCTTTAATTTGGAGTTAGCTAGAAGATAGGATAATTTTAGGACTAATATTCTACTGGAAATGGAACAATTGGTTAAAAAGATAAGACAAACTTGAAAACTTCCCAAGATAGGTCAAACATTTAGACCGAATGAGACTGCATAAATATTACAATATGGGATGCCATCTATACATCAAATTTAATCTAATTAAAGGTCCTCATAAATTGGGAAATTTTGATAACATAGCAACTACATTGTGTGGACGATTCTAGATACTAGCTAGCACTAACCATTCATATAAAGGAGCATAATGTTTTTCATGTTTCATTGTTTAAGAAGTATGTTTATGACATTTCTCATGTGATTGATCAGATTCTGGTGTAGGTCAAATTACAAGTATAATTCCAAGTCGAACCTTTACAAATATCAAATTAGAGGGAAGCTTCACCCTCGAATTGAGTCATCGCCGAGATTAAGGTGTAATGGAAGCACTTCATCCTAGAGGAGGCTACTTCGGAAATGGAGGATAAAAAGTGTGAAGCATTCCCTACCTTGTTTTAGAAGTAATGTGAGCTAGGAAGTACTGAAGAAGGCTTTTATTTGAAGAGGGTGAAGATATGATACCCTATTGCTATGCTTTTCAAAGACTTGACTAGTTTTAGATTACTGTGATTATTATTTGAACAAAATAACTATGGAGACCAATATTTAAATTGAATGATTATGTAATTAAATTTTATATAAAAGTGAATAATGTTTTATTTTTTATTTTTATTTTTTTTGGGAATGTATGGAGAATATCACATGAGTAATAGTGACTTATTGTTATTCTAAAATGTTCTTAGGTATTCAAGTCTACATGGTGAACCTTCCTAAATATTTCTCAAAAATATCCTAGGGTAAAATTGTGATTACAAGAATAGCATCACTGGAGAGAAATATTATGATAAGTAGAAATTGAAACCTAGTTAGAGAGAAATGCCCAATTTCTTAAAATGTGAGAGAAGAATAGTTGGAGAAAAATACATGCTTTAAAGGAAAAGGGAAATACATTTTCCTAATTAAAAGAAATAGGCTACATAAGTTAAAGGGGTGAAGACCTTAAAAGTAGGACACTACTAGGAAATGGTTTTTGGGAAGAAACTATAAAATAGCACTAAGGGAATACATACGAGGTTGTTATTCTTGGACGTAAGATGTATGACCATAGGGGGACTTTTTGTTGGTAGCTAGTTAGTTGGAAGGATATTTATCTCTCCCATAATGTTCCCAAATGATTTATTCTAATAAGATAAATGTGCCTCTATACTTATCGAATCACTTTTATTTCTATTCTTTATCGAATCAATTTATTTGATTCGTGCATGAATTTTTTTAAGATGTATGGTGAGGGAATTTATGTCTATACATAGTAGCACATATGTGAATTAATGTAAATAAATGATGAATGGTATGTTGGGAACAAATTTATATGATTTGTTTAGATTAGTATTTAATTGAGATAGATATATAATACAAATTTTAAGAGGCTAGGATGGAATTCTTACATGCAAAGCCACATACTAAGTCAAAATATCTTAGTGAGGTACACTAGTATATGAGGTCCTATAAGGAAGCTTGACATGTATAAATCTAGTCCTTACTCTGAGAAATGGAGAAAATCTGTAGTGTACATATATGCGTGGAAATTCAATGGTAAGGAAAAGCATGAGCTATGGGAGTTACGGGTTGAATTGATACCAAATATAAAGGGCGTACCAAAAAATTAATCAAGAGGTAACTAGTCTTGATCAAAGATAAGATACTATAACACTAAACTAGACTTGGAATTAAAATTTCTAATTAGGTAAGGAAACATGGAATAAGAAGACTTATCAAACCATGTAGATTCTTCAGTCTTATTTGGGAGCCTTGCTAGTACTCAATTGAGTTTTGGGAAAATTTCCATAATACTTAAATTACATTGTTGTTAGCATTTTGATGCATGAGCATTAGACCAAGTTCATAATATAGAAATGGATGGCGGTTGACAATATGGTGGATTCGCCACATGTTGAGTGGGGAAATACATTTTTTTACCCTTGAAGAAATTTTGAACATTTAACATAAATAAAAAATTGGAATAAGTTGAAGAGTTTTGGAATGAAGAGCCATCTATGTTGTGTATTGTCAACTTCCCTCATTTAGAGAGAAGGGGTAGAAAATATGTTGCAAGTATTGTGCATTAAAAGGAGTATCAATTGGGGAGGAGTGATCTTATTCTTGATCTGATTTAGAATATTATATTGACATGCTAAGATCCTCCTCATATTAGAAACAAAGTTCTTTCATTGTGCTTAAGGAATCATGAATTTTTTCAAGTGAAAAATGAGTTTTTATATTAATTTTATGAGCAATTTAACATAAGTAAGAGACTAAATAGTAGCAAAAATATGAACAAAACATCATGAAAAAAAAATTACAATAGGAACATGATAGAGGAGTTCACCCCTCCTGGGCTACGTCTCCTTGGTCCAACTTCCAATGGCTTGGGCCTCTCTATTATGCTCAAAAGTGTAAAATATATATGTTTACAATGCTCAAATGCTTCTACAACCTACTCCAATGAGTCCAGAAGACACATAAATGGTACTCTAGCCTCTTTCTACTCCTCATTTGATCGAAAACTGCCTTAGTTAGGACTTCTACCAGTCTTTCCATAATTTCCTCCTCCAAATCTAGCTAACTCAATTCATTAACTGGGGTTAATTCAGGCAGTTCTTCCGAAATTGGTGGTCCTGCCAAACTCCCCACCAATGAAACCATCTATCTCATGCTTAAGGCCGAGTTCTGAGATGTGAGGTGGTTAGGTCTGGTGCTTAAGGTGATAGTTCTGACTTGTGATGCTTTAGATGGTGTTCACATGCCGTGGTTAGGGAAGTGGTTAGTGGTGGAAGTTTTATGAGAAGCTTGTAGGAAGGGCTTAGGGCTAGCCTCCCAACCATGGTCCTAGTGGTGGCAGTGACTGTAGCTAGGGCTCGACCCCACCCCCTTCCCCCCATAACACTCTGGCTGCAACCATAAATAGGTGTGGGGTTCCATACCATTTAAGACTCATCCCAAGCATGTGGCAGTAAAGCTTAGTGGTTTTGTTGGTGAGGTCGTGGGTTCAACCCGAACCTCCCCACATAAAATTTTATTTGACATTTCATAGGACACGTGATGGCCTTCGAGCTTGCCATGTGTCACCCTCTCATTCATCCATCTATATAACCTTCAACCAATAATATCCTTCCAACTCATGCATGTACAAACATGCCACATGTCACTCAACCATTTCCAGATGATATTACGGTGCCACTCCAGCTGTACAATAAGCACCAACACGACAGCCTAGTTAGCTGTATGGATTGTTTACTAGCATGTCCCCATTTTTTCAAAAATTTCCCTATTTTCCAAAGTGAACAAAATGCATTTCTAAAGCCATATGGTGTCTGTTTCGTGTGAAACGAGTTGCGACAGATTCAGAAAAACAAGAACTACATGGTCGTTTAGTCTCCACAACATTTTCAAAACTCTTATTTTTTACCATAATTTTGAGCACCCAATCACTCCTCCCCACTGGAAGCCTTTTGTACCCTAAAACATCACTTTCCATTGTCCAACAAGCGAAGGTATAGTTCCCTCACATTTCCAATCTTGATCCATTTATTACTGACTTGGAACTGGTGATATACACGATGCTTGTCGTGCCTTGATTTATACTTTCATTTTCCCTTTTCAAGCTCATCTTGCACTATTTGATGTACAATTTGGATTCATTCAATGAACTCTTTAGCTCTGCCCATGTTACTATCAGTAGCAACATACTTCTTACCAAGATGATAGAACACATTATGATACAAATGGTAAACAAATTCCTCTACTTCATTCCTTTGACTCAAACTTAAATATACATATTAAAGTAAGTATTTTTTCAACATAACGTTCATGTAAAACAAAATAATGCTTCAGGCAAGTAGTTATATAAACTATAGACCTAGAAAGTACATAAGCAAACTTGTTTCTTATACCTTTCTTATGCCTTTTTACCAAGTGAAATATTAGAAGAAAACCCATCCAATCAAAGTGCCTTTATCACTGCACCATTGAAAATTCATGAATGAAATGAAATGGGCTTACCATATAACATAAGGACTATGCCCATGGCATAGTCACATACATCAACCTGAAACTTAAATGAATTTTTTAAGTATAGAAGAGCATGTATAAAGGTTGAACTGATATTTTGTTTTAAAGCATCAAATCCCTCTTGTTGTTTGCCTCCCCATTGGAAGAATTTTTTCACAACTGCCAAAGAATGCAAATTAGCTACAATAGAAGAGTAATTAACAAAATATTTCATCCAACATTGGGCTACTCCCAAAAAACCTCTTATCCAAATGACTATATTGATCATTGATCAATCCATAATGGCATCAATCTTGGAGAGGTCTAACTTCAGCTCAACTTCTCCAGTCTTATGTCCCAAGTACATCAAAGAAATTTTTTCCAACATAGACTTTAACATCTTTAATGACAAATGTTCTTGACATACATCATCAAGTATTTTTTCTCACACATGACATGTTCATAATGAAATTTTATGAAAATTAAAATGTCATCGAAGTAGACTATCATGTCTAGAAATGTCTTCAATACATATTTTGTTTAAACACATGAAAGTAGTAGTGGCATGGAAAATACCAAAAATCATAACAAGCCAGTCAATCAAAACTTTCTTGTTTCTGAATGTCATCTTCCATATGTCTCCTTCAAAAAATCTACTTTGATGAAAACCACTTCTTGAATCCCATTCATTGAAATTCTTACCATTCTTCTTGGGTGCGAAAACAAGAGATGCAACACATGGTAAAGGAGAAGGTCGGATGATCCTTTTGTTCAACAATCCTGTCATGCGGAAAGAGTTAATATTGCGGACAAAACCAACCTCCCTAGAAGCCTAAGACTTTCTAGTGACAAACAAGACAATTAAGAGCAATCCTTCTCTAAACATGCATTTACCATACAAGAAATCAAGTGTTTAGATCCTACCTGTAGTCCAACGTTGTTGTAGTAGTCCAGCCTCGTCGATCCGGATGAGCTCCTCCTTCACTTAGAAACCTGCATTCACTAACAATCAAACGATTAAATAGCACCTGAATATCTCATAAAAAAAGAATATTCAACATATAGACCAAGGAGTATATGAAACAATTCATTAACAACAAATCGTTGAGAAGAATGGACTTATTTGTATTAAGGAAACAAAAAAGAAACCATTACAACCTGAGCCTTCATGTTGTGCAAGTTCCTCCCAGGGTCCAGCAAGAGTTTTCCTCTACTTTGACAAGCTCACCCACTTCCAAATGAAACAAGAAAGGATGGTAATCTCTCCTCACAAGCTTATACAAGGAAGTCCTAATTCCAGTAGCATCTACCCTTTGGAATGTTCAGCTTTCAACCTCCCCTCCTCTGGCCCAATGCCTGTATTTATAATGTTCTAGAGGAAGTTAATCAGGTCCAACATCAATGGGATAAGCCCCTCTTTTGGATGGGGTAGCTCCTCTCTTGATGTGATAAGTTCCTCTTTCATAGGGATACATGAACCATCTGGAGGTGCTCAATACACGTCAAACAATCTTCTAGAATGCTCTATAAATGACCACAACTAACTTTTTAAAGATGAAACTCGCGCTTTTTGACCTTTACAGGAGTACGCACCCACCCCTTTATATACAGAGCGTACAGGGACGCAGGTATTGTGAACTTGGGATGCGTACACGTAGGTAAGGTAGAGAGAAACTGCGTACCCAGAGATAAACATGTTTTCAATGACTTTCTCTCTTTTTTGAAGTTTGACATGGAGAGAAGAGGTATGAGGCTTGCCAAGGAGGATAGTATGACTGTTGATGGAGCCATACTAACTGTAGATAGTCTTGGTGACAAATTTTAGTGTAACAAATTTCCATTTTGTGTTACTAGTATTTAGAAGGATCTCCCCTTCTACTTTTGTCTCTTGGAGCATGAGAATGTTCGTGGGTTCCATTTTCAATAAATCTTTAATGGCCTCTGCCTTAGTGGGATTACCCAAGCCCCTGCAGTTCCAAGAGACCAGCTGCATCATTTACCACTTGTTGGGGTAGGTCCTCCTCCCTTGGGGACCCTTGGTCTGGTATTCCTCCCGAGGGTCATCTCAATGGTAGCTTGACTGCCGAGGGTTTTTTGTATTTTTGTCTCTTCTTCCCTGGTTTCCTTGTTTGATCTTCTTCCAACTCTTTTTGATGGCCTTTCAAAGGTCTCTTCATCTGATGAGCCCATGTTTTCTATGTTCTTCTTATTTTTTTTTATTATATCAGCATAAGAAGGAGAGGAAGTATTACTTAGGATTAGGTTTGGATTGTTACTTGGCTCTAAAGTGTCGGTATTGTTCAGCTGAGGAAGATCTTCTTACTCTATCTTTGGAGGATCTGGAGGTAGCTTGAGAGATTCAAAGGGATTTTTGTCCTCCACGATACTAATGGTTTCCCTGCTTCCATTGTTTTGATTGCTTGCACTTTCTTGCCTTGCTTTATTCCCTATCTCTTTAGCTTTATTTTTGTTGTTCTACCTGCTACTTTTTGTTTTCTTTGCTTGTTTCCATTGTTTGCCTTTTTCTTTCTCTGATGCCTCCTCATTTTGTTTTTGCAGTATCTTGCGAAATGCCCGTATTCGTGACAATGTAGACACTTAAAGGGTAATTGTTCATTGTCGAGCTCTTGGATCTGTGTCCAGTCTACCACCGAGCGTTTGATTGCTTCAGGTAGCCCGACTTCCAGATCGACCTCTACACAAATGCAGGTGCAGGATATTGATCCTTCCTTGGTTCCTGATCTATGTATCTTCCTAGGGCATTGCCAATGGATTGTAGCGAGTTCTGACTCCAGCAATGAGGGGGAAGGTGCGGGAGATGCACCCAAACAGGTACAGCCGTGGGCACATCTTGTGCTGGATCAAAGTCTAGGGACCATTTATTCAAGTAGAGGCCTTGGGGACCCATGAAATATGGCCCATTTCTGAAGATCAGGCTTCTGTCGTCTACGTTATCAAACACGAAAATGAAGAACCCTTTGCCCACAAAGTGACTTTTTATTCCTTCATTAACCAATGGTATCCATTTTCGTTTAACCCATTCTTCCACTGCTTTCGGGGATGGCCATAACCCTGTAAACTGGCCAATGAGGCCTCTTTCTGCTAGGTTCAACGTTGTTGTGTAAGTTTCCTCCACATGCAAGGTCACCGTGGGGATGCTTTCCAATTTTTTTACAAACTTTTGCTGTGAACTAGTAGTCTGTCGTTTCCCAGCAGCTGCTATGAGGGATCTGGAGGCTTCGAGCTCCGGAGGTGAGGGAGGAGGGGCCTCAGGGACACCTTTGAGCTCCATAGAGGAGAAGATTGCGCGAAGGAGAGGGAGATCAGCCGGGTGTGGCTAGGGTTGCAGCAACACGACCTTGTGCTCGCTCAACGATGAAGTGTGTATAGACATTAAACTTTAATTAAATTTAAATAGTAAGAGAGATTGTAAAAAAAATTACTAGTAAAATCTATAATATATTTTTTTATAACACAAAGTTTTTTTTTTTTTTTGTTTGGTGAATAAATCTAACAGAAATTGTAAAATATTTTAATAGTAAAATTTAATATTTTTGCATTCCACGGTTCAAGTGAATTACCATACCTTTCAACTTTTGATATTTCAGTGGATCCAAAATATTTTGTAGCTCCAAAGTGCTCCTAGTATGTATCTCCTGCAAATGATAAATTTTTTAATTAAACCCTAACATAAATTGTGAGTATTTTTATTATTAAAATTAACAATAAACTTTAAATTTTTCACTGTGTAGGTTTTTGAGTGAATCACCATACCTTTCAACTTCTGATCTTCCGAATGTTTTTGTTGTTCCAAACAATTTTTCTGTTGCACAATGCTCTTTGTATGTCTCTCTTGCAAATCACTCCCTTGAAATTTTGCGTAAAATAAAGAAATGGCGAATAACATTTTAGTATTTAAAAGGCTTAATGAAATTAGATTTCGAAAATCAATTACCACTTTTTTTTTTTTTTTTTTTTTTTTTTTTTTTTGTTTATAACACATCAGTGTGTTCAATAGTCAAACACATTGACATTGTCAGGGCAACAAAATTTTTCAATGGACCGACATGATACATTGTTTTTTTTTTTTCAAAATTCCGAAACGGTGTGATTACTCTTTTTAACACAATGATGTGTTTCATATTTATAAGCATCGATGCTCTAATTTTTATAAGAACATTGAGTTGATTGAATTCATTTTTGTTTTTTAAAATCCAAAAATAGGTGCGTAGCAATGCTATTTTTTTTTAAACTCTATTGTTTGGAAAAGAGCACTGACTATGATAAACATATATCATAATGATATATATATATTATATAATAATATATATATATATATATATATATATATTATATTGAAATGCCAGAAACTCGTGTGAGTGTTATTTGAATATCCCGGTGCTCTTATGTTGTTAAATGCATCGATGTAGTTTGTTCTGATAAGTGCACCGGTTGCATTTAAAATCTATATGAAGTTTTTTTTGTAAGCTTGGCAGAACCTTTTTCATTCATTTTCATAAAAAAATAGGCAGGTTACATCCAAATTCAGGCGATTAGGTGGCCTCAACCTGCCCATTGGGAAACCGGGTCCGTTGGCCACCTTACCACATTATAATCCATCCAAAAATAAAAGAGGTTGAGATTGTCTATCATTGTTATATATGTATTATTATACTTAATTCTCCTAATGACTAGATAAATAAGAAATAATATCAAAGTCTGCAAGGCCTTCATCTATATAAAGAAAAAATAAAAGGTCAAACTTATGCAAATCATGTTGTTAGTCATTGGATGAGTCCATAGGTGCTAGATATTTCACACTGGGACTAGGAAATTCTATTTGGGTGGGACATGGAATGTGCTTCTCTATACAACTGAGGTGGGAATTCCATTGCTAATTCTCGAATTGTATGAGTTGGAATTCCTTATGAATTTCTTGGAGGTCGGGATCAGTCTTGGAGGGGCCAACTAAAGGAGTCACCAACACTCTAGCCACAATATTCTTCATCAACCAATATATGTAGATAGTTTATTTGTATTGAGATGACTGATCTCTAGAATTTTGAGGGTTTAGCACCAAGTCTTGCCATTCCTCCACATCCAAATCCATGTTTGTTGCATAGTGGTTTAAATCTTCTCCCCACTCAGAGATTAGCTAGTGGATTTGAGATTTTGTACCAGCTTGATGGGCTTGAAAAAATTCCTAAATAAGGCCAGAGGTGGATTTACGGCCCTGTCCCCTAGCTGGACGTGGTTGGGTTTGGTTTCTTCCCCGTCGTTGACCAACACTTTGATTCCTACCCCAACCTCTCCTTGTCGAGGTGTTTCTTCCAGAGGATGGACGTGCCATGCTGCAACTCTACCAGCCACAAAGGTGATATGATAACTTAAAATCAAATGCCAAGAGATCTAGCTCGAGGCAATAAACTAGTGTAGGGCCCTGGCGCACACATTGAGAATTCAAACATGTATAATTTCCACAACATAATACCACATAAGTGTAAGCATTAGGGCTATAAAATGAAATGTTTCCCAATATTATGATATTGGTATGTCAAGACAGACCGAACACAACAACCCATAGCTCCCTGAGCCTTCTTGAAGCAAAACCAAAAATTCATTTGGGCTTATCCTTTCGCAGGAGACCCCTTCCCTTAAAGACCAACAGGCACATCACAAACACAATATAATGGACAAAATCACCCATGTAGGAAGTGCAAACAGAATTCCAATACTCAGAACCCAAATGCATGCACATCGTAGAAAGTAAAATCCCATAATAGATAGACACAATTCTATTATATTCAGACAACCCATCAGAAAAAATAATTCTTTCCTCCAAAATTTTACTGAATATTTCCTTTCTAACCTAAGACATCATCTAAGAGACTGTTCTCCAGTGAAGCATCAGATAGAAGTGAATCGCAGGGATAAGGGAATGAGAGAAGCACACTGAGTTAAACATACCCATAGTCATTGTCCACAGGGAAGAGGGTAAGGCCATATGCACCTAGACGGAGGACCTTATGCGGTACCTTCTAGTGTGACCCAAAGTTTGCAAGTAGTCCTATACGAATGCGAAGAACAATATCTCCAAATCGATCTAAGCTCATAGCATAAAACCCTGACAAGGAGATGTCTCATCTAACTCTCTAGTCACCATTCATATCCTTCATGCGTGTTTCCACCTTGCGTTTGAAGGAAAGTGTGTGAGGGTCGTAAAAGAAACACCCACCATCATTTCTTATTAAAGCTTTGTCCATGGAACAGATCATGGAAGTTCCTAGATATCTTCTCTCACCTCAGTCGGGAAAAATCTATATGAAATTTTAATTTCACATAAAATGGCATATTATTCTCAAATTATACTTTAGGATGCATCCATATGAATTACAATTGTTCATAGTATACATTTTCTGCTTAAAGTCACCTTATTCTTGAAAAATGGTTTGAAAACTATATTGAAATTCAAATTGTGGTTATATGGTTATCGAAATTAATTTTAGATACACAGACAAAATTTTATTTCTGATTTTTGTCAAATGTAAGGACAAAGTCTCAATAGTGTCAAATGGAAAGTTTTTCAAATTCCAGCTCTTTCCATATTGTTGTTCAAAGTCCTTCACGAAGTTACCCCTTTCCATCTCCAGTAAGTTTAGATTTTATTTATATTTTGATTATCTAATTGATTTTTTTTTTTTTTTGAACTCCATGCAAATTTGAATTAAAATGTATCCAAATTTGGAGGATCTTGATTCATAATCGATTTCAAATGTAGAAAACATTCCTCCATTTCAAGAACGTTAGAACCTCTTATCAGGAGCAACATATCACAAGAAGTTGGTAGATGAAAATGGACAACCTCTTCACCTTTGCAATTGGAACATGGAATCTTCTAGCCGCAATCCTGGATCAATGATGGTTATAATTGTTTGGTATAATGTAATTTTAACAAACCATTTGCATTACATGCTTACTAATATCATTGATATTGTACTAATGAAGCTCAATATTTTTTGAAATTAGGAGTCTAGTGATGATGAGCGACCCAACTACCATCTTTTGAAGCACCCCACTACAATGTCAACTTGAGATATGGTTGCACTAAGAGAAAGAATCAAAGAGAAAGCATACAAAAAATGGTTGAATCAATCACCTATTCAATTTCCACTACGTCCAGATTCACCAATTACAAATAACTACAACAATAGTAGTTCATCACAAGTTGGCAATGGAGGCAATCGAATAGATGTTGGTAAGGTTGATTACTTATGGGATACGACTACGATGGAGGCGATGTTGTTAAATACATTCCAGAATGATGAGCTAGGGGATGCTACTCATACATGAATACCTTATTCGAAAGCCTAAAATATCCTTCCACCACCTCTCTTGTTGGATTTGGTGGTAAGTCAAAGTCTAATCAACTGGGGATAACGATGTTGTTGTACAACATGAAAGCAAAGTTTGGCATGTCAAATGGATGTTTCTTGGTAATACTAAGGTAATTGGCCTGGATGATTGATCATGTTCCTTATATTTTGTCACACAACCAAAATTAAAAATGGTCAATTTTATGAATGTTAAATATTGAAATTGTACAATTATATTCCCTGCCAACTATAGGATATTCAAATATAAGGGATATGTCCAAAATGTGGGTATGATAGGTACCGTAATTAAAAAAAGAGGTAAATCACATGGTCCTCATCATTATATATTGAGGCACATGCCTATAATCCCAAGGATTCAAAGACTCTTTCATTCTAAAGAATTAACTATGTTGCAGGGATGGCATGGCTCACACATACGTGAATCAACCACTTCTCAATTATAACTTAGTAAAATAAACACCATCCTCTAACTGATCTAGCAAATCATGAATGCGAGGAAGAGGATAACGATTATTTACCATAATCTTGTTCAAAGCTCGGAAATCCACATACATGCATCATGTACAATATTTCATTGGAACCAAAATAATAGGAGACCTGCAAGGAGATATGATAGGTCTATTGACCCATTTTTCTAGAAACTCTTGGATTTGCTTCTTGATCTCTGCATTCTCCAAAACTGACATTCTAGACATGCCAATATTCAAAAGTGGTGCATCCTGATCTAGTTGTATCTCATGTTGGATTTATCTTTTTTGAGGTAACCATTCAAGTTCCTGAAACATCTTGTCATAAGTATTAAGAACTTCAACCAATTCATGATTTAGTTTAGAATCATATCTTGTGAAAGCTTCAGATTCAATAATATCTCTAGCTCTAATCATCAACAACACAAAATTATTACTAGCATCACAAACCTTTTCATTTCACCTTCACTAACAAGAGATAATTTCATCTTCTTGTGATGTGCTCTAACAATATACTCAACTCCGTATTTGAAAATATGATTCTTCACTTTAAGGAAAATGCCTTATAGCGGAGGTTTTTGTGGAGGCCCCTATAAAAATACCCCAAAAATTCATCTGTAGCTGAGGTCACTAGCATAAGTGGGTGATCAGATGTTTTAGTAGATGTTTTTTGGACGGTGTGTCTAAAATATACATATCAAAGAGTGCTTTACCATCCATACACACACCGGTAATACATATAACATGGTGCACTATGGAAAATTTATTTTTATAAAATAAAAAAAACCACAGTGCACTAAACAACAAAACACACTGGTGCTTGAATAGTCGATAGCACCAATGTACTTCATTTAGTAAAATGTACCAGTGCATACCACTAAGGAGCACCGCTATAGTTTAAAAAAAAATAAAAAAAATTGGTGTTATTTTCCAATGGTGCTCCAATGCAACAAAGTTATCACAAGGCCCTAGGGCATCTTATAAAGCGCACTACTAGGCAATTTTTATTTTCTAAAAAAAAGAGTGGGGCTATAGTAAAACCATAAGACTGGTCCAGTACATGTATAGAAATGCCCCAAGGCATCTCGAGAAAAGCACTGCAATATTTTTTAATTAAAAAACCCATGGCTCTTTTGGATATATCCCGCCTCGTTGCAGTTAACGAAATGCACCAGAGGAGGGTTAAATAAAAAAAACCCTCTCAACCATCATTTCCATTTTAACCATCTACAGTGTGGGAGAGATATGAAGCAACGGTGCCATTCTTGCGTTATGCAAGCACTCCGACATCGGTGCTTCTCTTTCTCACCATCTTTCCATACCGTTCTCACTGTCTGAGATTCCAATTTTTTCAAACGGTGTTAAAATTTGTTTTTCTCCATTACGTGTCCACAATTACTCCCCAGTGATAAAATGTCCATGTAATGTCTATGTTTATTTCTAATTTAATTTTTTAGTGAATTAGAATTGCGAATTAGGTTAAAGTTCCACTGTTTTTGAAAAAAAAAAATCATCACGCGGTGCGCTCGATATGCTTGACTCGCGCCATGCACGGTGCACCTTGTAAATTTATAGGGTGCATCACATTTTGGTGTATGAACATAACATTCCGTCATTATTGTGGTGCATTTTTTAAATAAAAACACACTGGGAAAGATGTGACAGATTATACGTTGGTGCGTCACTCCGGGTGCATTTATATTTACCAAACGCACCGTAAAAATAATATTTAAAAATATTCCTATAGCTTGGTGTGTTTGATAACCTCAACATTCTATACCGGTGCGAAAAGGTTATACATGCGCACTAGTGAAAAAGTGTGTCGCACCACTATCAAAATTTAAATTTTTGAAACAATAGTGTTGCGTCATAGTTATGTGCACATCGATATCGATGCAGTTATAGTTGAAAGATCATCGACGCAAGTGCATGACTTTGGTTTGAGTGCACGAGTGATTTTTTTAATTGAAAGTTATGTTTCCATATTTATAAATACATGTTTCATTTAATTAAAACAAAATGTATTTTATGTATTAGGTTGATGTATTTTATATCTCAATCATGTAGCAGAGACATCAGTAGAGGGAGCAACAGCAGGAGCATGAGTAGTAGGCAGACCCATACAATATGGTTCGAACATGATAGGCCAGAGAGAGGGAGATGGATTTATACCCTTGCCCTATCACTGTAGTGACTCAAGCACTCTTAAGGAATGAAGGCCTCCTCAAGTACTATGAGGAGGCTGCATCCCTAAAGGCCCACTCTATCTTATTGGTGCATCTGATATGTCGATGGATTGTCCACGAGTAGGCTTTCCCTGTCAGTCCTAGGGCATGGTAGAGGCCCATTGAGGAGGACATATAGTTTATCACTAACCTATATAGGAGAAGGGAGGATGTTTCCCAATTCCCTGATGTCCCGCATGGTGTTGCAGTTGAGAGTTAGCTTGCACACAATGAGAGATATGTTGGGCCTCATGTGGTCCGTCTATCATATTTTTAGGTTTTTGGTGGACATCTATGGATTTCATCTTTTTCTGTAGAGGAGGTTAGGTGCCTCTCGTTATTAGTCACCATCGTTGCGCCCTCTAGTAGTGATGGGAAGCACATTAGTTGCCGTCTTTTGTATTAGGTTAATTCTTTGATTTAGGTGGCACGTTGCATCACATGGTCTACCATTGTTTTAGGCAGTTTTACATGGCTTTATATAGATGTCGTGAATTGAGACATGGGAGGGAGACCTTCCCTTTCACTTCTGAGATTTTTTGTTTATTTTTTAGAGGTATCTAGAGATGAGGCCTACATTTTACCATCAACCTCCTAATTCAATCATTAATGTTCAAATGTGCATGTGGGGGAAGATGATGCCTAATACGGGTTTGTTGGAGTATCCGACCAAGATTTCTCTCAAGGCACTAACGCTACTGGCTAGTGAGGATGACCATGTGTTTGTCGCGTTGGTGTTTCCATACATGGGGATAGATAGGAGGGGGTATCCCAACATATTCTTCACAATGGTTGAACCTTCATATGATAGAGGTAATATTGATGTTTTCTTTAAATTAATCTAGTTTCATTTTCTTATTTTAATGAACTAGAATAATATTTATTCTACCACGTTCTTTAACTTGTTTTATTTAGTAAAATTGTCTAATTATGTTTTTGTACTATATATTTTGTAAACATCAAACCATTCAATGGGGATATGCCTCCTCCCCCACTGGATGTTGAAGGAGATGAAAAGATGACTGAGGCTCTAGAGGGTGAGGCACATCCTCAGGGGGCATGGGCGTTCAGGGCCGTAGGCATGGTGTGAGAGTTCAGATGGACTACTGCGCCATATTGCTAGAGTTTTATTTGATGCGGGAGCCTGCCCTACGAGGGCTCGAGATATCATTGCGGATCCTAGGTTTTTGGGTCTGTACAAGGGCTATCTATGCTAGATGATATCTCTTATGCAACATGTCATCGAAGCTAGTGGGGTGCTAATAATGATGAGGGATTCATGCCAACATCATGTAATGACAGATACATTAGATGAGGGTGGTGATGATGATGATGATGATGATGATGATGATGAGGATGGTGATCATGATGCTTATAGTAGTACAACCCCATCAGATCATGTCCGTTAGGGTGTTGGTGATCCTTATAGTAGTACACATCCTCGTTAGTCGCCCGATGATGAGATACCAAAGCTAGAGGATGTGCCTTATGTTTCTCTTGACAAATCAACAAATTGACCACCTCATCCTCTGCCTCAAATTTCTCCAGAAACCATTGAGGGTGCATACGTAGTTAACCATCCATCATCTTCTATTCATGCAGACCATCCACCTCCTCCTTCATCTCAGCTGAGTTCAACAGATATTTTTATGCAGTAGTTGACCATCCATCGTCTCTACTGAAGACCAAGTGGGCACTACGTCTTTTTTATCGGATATTTTACTGCACTTATTTGACTTGATGTAGTTATTTGACTTGTTTGTGTGTGTCTATATATATATATAATATTATATATATATATATTATATATATATATATATATATAGAGAGAGAGAGAGAGAGAGAGAGAGAGAGAGAGAGATGGTGCATTCTTTTTGTTCATGTTTATGTACTTAATTTATATGTTTATTAATGTGTATATTGTTAGGTCATGTTAGATATGTTCATTTAATGTGCTTGTAGATAGATGTGTATATGATAGCAATTATTTGACATGAGATTTATATTAATTTGAGGATGTGTGTAGTGATGATGTTTGATTACAACGTTTGTATTTTGTTAGATGTGATGAAGATGATGATGCCCTGTTAGATTATTAGATTTTAATTTAGATTACTTTACTTTTCTCTATATAAAGTATCTATACAATTATGTTATTTAATATGGACATTGAAATATTTTACTTATCCATAAATTTTTTTTTGTTATAAATACATTTTTGTTTTAAATATCACAAGTAATTGGAACATAGAATGAATTACACATAATGTAATATCAATAATATTATTTCTTGTCATGTGAAAAAATTACATTTCTTCCTTGTAATAATTATATTTTTTTACTCATTACATTTCTTCGTCACAATAAAAGATAGATTTTTTTTTTTTCTTTTGGTTATTTATATCTCTAGATAAAGTTATATAAGATTAAGGTGTAAATTGAAGTATTGTAATTATGGTTGGGATCAATTTCGTTTATTATTACTATTTTTAATTTGTTAATTTTAATTATTATTTTACTATTTTTAAACGTAACATTACGTGACAAAATCTCTCCCTTATTGAGTTGTAGAGTGCCTCTCGGTGCAATTAATTTAGATTTGATATAACTTGAAAATTTCTTTTTTTTATAAAATTTAATTTGTTACTAAAGTTGTGAGGATTTCAGGCAATTTAAATTTAACATTTATAGCAACTCTTACCAATTTAACTTAGAAATTTATCTCTCTAAAGATGAGGATAAAAAAATGTAACATAAGGCTTCATGTGAAGTTACTTGTAGTTTGGATTTACTCTATTGGAAGTTCTCCCTTAAAGAGGCAAGTGGATTTTTTCTATTAATAAAGATAGAACATTTTGATGTTATTTTGGTTCACTATTTTCCATTGTACTGGTTTAAATTTAATCTTTTTAATAATAAATATGAGTTAAATAATACAAAAATGATAATATATTAGATTTGAACTTTTGACAAATAATATTTGATTGTTTATTAATGAACAACTCAAAAAATGTTATGTTTTCCACATACTTATCACGAGATAGTCACTAAAATTTGCCTTTCACATTCTCCTAGGTAATATTGCATCATGTTCAAAATGATAAAGACATGCCTACTTTAAATAATTTAGCTATAAATACATAAAAAAGAGATATTTATTTCACATAATCTAAATAGGAAACATAAATGCATCACCCAGTCTATTTGAAATTCAAACAAATGTCTCTTAATCACCATCACAATTTCACTATTTTGTTCTCATTTTCCTATTTGAGAAGGGTTGTGACCTTGAATCCTTATTATCATGGATAGTGTACCCAATTGGAAATAATTAGTTTTAAGTAACGTAAAAATATTTCCATTGCAAAAAAAAATTGTAAACGCATTTGTGAATCTGACCAATTATATTATAAAATGCCAACAAGATCAATAAAAAAATAATATAATTAGCAAAATAATGACAGAAAAACAAAAAGCAATAGTATAACTAATGAAATTTCACAAGCACATGTTGAAAATGCAACAAGATGATGGAGCTTAGTGAAAAGAAGTCGACTTCACTAAGTGGTCCCGCAGGCTATTTTTGGCGCAAAGTCTATTTTTAGACATATGGATCATGGTCTATGAGTTGCAGGATGCTATTTGTGGATGATTGGTCATGTTGGTAAAAATAGATGG
>APFE031534196.1:9514-21232 GCA_000404065.3 Pinus taeda | reverse complement strand
AAAAGTTACTTGTGGTCACTTCTAGAGCATTCTAGAAGATGGTTTGACGTGTATTGAGCGCCTCCAGATGGTTCATGCATCCCTATGATAGAGGAACTTATCCCATCAAGAGAGGAGCTACCCCATCCAAAAGAGGGAGTATCCCATTGATGTTGGAGCTGAATAACTTCCTCTAGAACACTATAAATACAGGCATTGGGCCAAGGGAGGGGAGGTTGAAAGCTGAACATTCCAAAGGGTAGATGCTGCTGGAATTAGGACTTCCATTGTAAGCTTGTGAGGAGAGATTAACATCCTTTATTTTTTCATTTAGAAGTGGGTGAGCTTGTCAAAGTAGAGGAAAACTCTTGCTGGATCCTGGGAGGAACTTGCACAACACCAAGGCTCAGGTTGTAATGGTTTCTTTTTTGTTTCCTTAATACAAATAAGTCCATTCTTCTCAATGATTTGTTTTTAATGAATTGTTTCATATACTCCTTGGTCTATATGTTGAATATGCTTTGTTTTATGGAATATTCAGGTGTTATGTAATCGTTTGATTGTTAGTGTATGCAGGTTTCAAAGTGAAGGAGGAGCTCATCTGGATCAATGAGGCTAGACTGCTACAACAAGTGTTGGACTTGAGGTAGGATCGAAAAACACTTGGTTTCTCATAGAATAATGTATGTTTAGAGAAGGATTTCTCTTAATTGTCTTGTTTGTCACTAGAGAGTCTTAGACTCCTATGAAGGTTAGTTTTGTCAGCAAAAATAACTCTTTTCGCATGACACACGGCATAAGACTACTCCATATACACCTCAGCAAAATGGAGTTACAGAAAGAATGAACAAGATGTTGATAGAAAGGGCAAGAAGCATGCTCATTGGTGCTGGGTTCAGACAGGAATTCTGGGCAGAGGTGGTGGATGCTTCATGTTACCTAGTCAACAGGTCACCTTCATCAGCGTTGGAGGATAAGACTCCACAAGAAGTATGGACTGGTAAGAAAGCCTCTCTTTCACATCTGAAGGTATTTGGATGTGATGCATATGTACATGTTCCAAAGGAGAAACAACCAAGTTGATAGTAAATCTGAAAAGTGCATCTTTATGGTATAAGGATGGGTAAGGGTTATAAGCTTTGGAACCCAGCCACACGGAAGGTTGTGTACGTCGAGTGTGTGTTCATAGAGGTAAAGATGTTATTAAACATGAATCCAACCAAAGAAATATGAAGATAGAGTTTGAACTAAAGGAGGAAGAATCAAACTCTGTAGCAGAGGAGGAATCAGAAGATGAAGAGCCACAAACTCTAGTTGTGAGAAGATCAGTTCGAGAAAGAAGGCAGCCAGAAAGGTATAGCCCATCTGCTTTCTATTCAAATGTTTCTTTGTCTGTTATTGATGATGATCCCAGAACTGTGAAGGAAGCAGTGGATTCAGAGGATGGAAAACTATGGAAAGAGGCTTTGTAGATGACATGCTATTCTAGGTTCTAACATGTAGGAAATAAATGTGCTCAAAATAAAATTGGCAAACTTGTTTGCAATGAAGGATTTGGGTGCTACAAAACAAATCCTTGGTATTAGAATAACTAGAGATATGAAGAATCACAAATTAACATTGTCTGAGAGTGAGTACATACAAAAGGTGTTGAAAAGGTTTAATATGCAGAATGAAAAACCAGCTAGTATACCTTTGGCTAGCCATTTCAAAATAAGTAAGGAAATGTGTCCCAAGACTCAGGAAGGAATGGTTGATATGTCTAAAGTTCCATATGCATCAGTAGTTGGAAGCTTAATGTATGCAATGGTATGCACAAGGCCTGATATTGCACATTCAGTGGGAGTTGTAAGTAGGTACATGAACAATCCAAGAAAAGAACATTGGAAGGCAATAAAGACGTACCACAAATCAAGAATTACGCTTTGGTGGTTCAAACATTTTTCTACAGGGATATGTTGATGCAGATATGGTGGGCGATAGAGATAACATGAGGAGTACCACAAGGCACGTGTTTACTATAGGTGGAAAAGTTGTCAGTTGGGTCTCAAAACTACAAAGTGTTGTTGCACTCTCAACAACAGAAGAGAGTATGTTGCTACTACATAGGCTAATAAAGAAATGATTTGGTTAAAATGTTTCTGGATGAATTGGGTAAGAAGCAGGAGTTGCGCAAGTTATACAGTGACAACCAGAGTGCCATACATCTTTCAAAGAACTCTGCATTTCATTCCAAGACTAAACATATATAGCTCAAGTACCATTTCATACGGTCAACATTGGAAAATGGACAGTTGAATATGGAAAATATACACACTAGCCAGAATCCTGCAGATATGATAACAAAATTTGTAACCAGGGAAAAACTGAGAGTTTTCTCAGTTTCAATTGGTCTTCAAGTATGATGAAGAAGATGAGAAACAACCAATTCCAAAGTGGAGTCATTGTCCAGCAAATGAAATAGCAGTGGAGTTGATATAATCAGTATCCAAGTGGGAGATTGTTGGGTGTGGAGCCTAATTATCTTTTGTATTCAAAGGTATCGCTACAATGCACCCCATTTCATAATGGGGCAGCAAAGCTACCCATAAAATATACACTGCAAGGGGGGTCTGGGGGGGTGATTGCAACCTTTTGGGAACCCCCGGTGGTGCCTTTGAAGCTAAAAATAGATGTAAAATTGCCTTGTAAAATGTTGTAATTTCGTAGTCAATCTGGGTCGTTCATTAGGTGGTGATATGATGGTAGCTGTTATGTTTAATTTGGGGGTTTTTTTCCTAGAAGGCACCCCCTCACTATATATGAGGGAATTTTATTGCGTCTATGTAGATCTGTATTCTGAGTGAGCAAGTGAGAGGAGATTGAGAGCGAAGATGGAATTATAGCGGATCTATTGTAGGTTGTATCTTTTCAGTTTGTTGGATAATATAAAAGGAAGGACTGGCTGTTTCTCCATGGACGTAGCCTAAACTGGGTGAACCACGTATATCTGTGTCTCTCTTGGTTTATGTTTTTTCTGTGTTTATATTTTTGCAATATTTTATGTGTTCGATTGCTTTGTAATATATAATCTCCTAACATTTATTACTCTAAATTATAGTTCCTCTATTTTTGAAAATTGTCTACTATATCAATATTCACAAAAAAAAATTAAAGTTTTTTATGATGAAAAATATAACATATATGATTCAAACTTGATAAAAACATATCATGATCTATGGAAATTTTCATGGAGAGATGAAAAATAAACTAGGTGAAGGAAAATTTGTCAAGGGCATCCCTTTATATGTTAAAACACGCTAAGTTGCAAAATGATTCCTTTGTCGAAAATTGAGTAGAAAATCCTCCCTGGCACACAGTTCCATCCCTTACTTGATAGGAGATCTTCCAATGTATTCTACTCTCTATAGACATTATTAAAGGCCAGTCTTTGAAATTTATTCATTAAAGATCTTATGCATTGCATCCAAAAAGTAAGGGAAGGTGGTCCAAATTTTGTTCTCAATTGTACCCAATCTAGGATCATCTTGGAAGCTCCAAACACATGTAAATATTCAATTGAAATCTAGTTAGCACATAGAAGATCCCCCGAGAGTATGATTAGCTCAACTCTATTATTTGACCATGTGCCACTATACCAACTGAAATGGAAGGTATTGTATAGCTTCAAAACTAAATGTGTCCCACTTCCACAAACCATGTTGGTGGATGCTCCATAAAAAAAAAAAAAAAGGAAAGTATGACCATAGCTCCATGAGTTGAAAATGTCTTCCGGGTTGTTCCTCCTTGATTAGCCATATATCCATGAAATATGCAGAGATCTTTAAATAGGTGTATCTAGTATCTAGTATTATTTGTTCAAAAATATTCTCATTCCTGATTCTCCATATGCCCCACAAAATATAGAAAGGCAAGGAACGATATGTCTTGAAACCTTCAAACCATTGAGTGATACATCTCTAAATGAAAACCATGTTCCATATTACATGCATTTTAAGTGTTTGAAGAACCATACTCCATACCGAGATTGCAAAAGGACACGTTAGAAATAGATGTGCCATGTCTTCTAAATATTTTTTGCATAAAGAGAATCTTGCAAGATCCTCAAATCCCCTTTTATGGATATTATCCCAAGTTAAAATATTATTGTTGACCACCATCCACAAAAAAAAAAAAAAAAAAAAAAAAAAAAAAAATGAGAGGTATATCCCATATCCACGTGTTATGAAACCAAAAAGAATTAGCATTCAAGCCACTTCCATGAGAAATATGTTTATAAATCTCTTTAACTGAGATCTGCTCATTATACATAAAACCTTCCCATGATAAATTTTCTTTCTTCTCATTGAGTTTTAAACCTGCTAGACTTAATTGTGTTGTGAAATGTGTCCATTCCACAAATAGATCCTCTGGAAATCCAAGTTCAAATGCATTAATACAATAACTTGTAACAGAAGAAGATAGTCAATCACAAGAGATTTATTTCATAAAGCAAAGCGTTTTCTTATGTAAATGATGAAGGATGGGGATAGAAAGAGTATGTATTCCCTCCACTCCTTTGATATCATCTAGTCCTATTTCTATCTTATTCCCCCTTCCAACCTCCCAGCTCAGATTTAGTAGTAGCCAATGTTTGTTTCTCATCATGCTTCTCCATATATAAGATGCCACCTTCCTCTTTGGAGCACCCTCTTTAATCCATTCCTTAAGTTGTCTATTTTTTAGATATTTCTCTTTAATAACCTATTACCAAATACATTTTCTCTCGAAAGTTGTCCATAATTTCTTAACAATTAAAGCCTTACTGAAACATTATGTGTCCTTTATACGCACCCTCAATGGAAATTTGTCCATAATTTCTTGACAATTAAAGCCTTACTGAAACATTATGTGTCCTTTACACACACCCTCAATCCTTCTCATGTCTTGCAAGCACCTCTAAATAGAACAAAAGTATCTTATTTATGGATTTAGGCCTAGCCCAAAGGTACCTAGATATAATAGCATAAATTATTTTAACTATATATTTAGGCAGATAGAAGAGATGCATCCTATATATAGAAATATTCTTAAGGGATGCTTTCATCAAAATCAACCTCGCTCCCAATAATAGCCACTTATTTTACCATTGAAACATCTTACACTCGAATTTTATTATCAACCATTCCCAGACCCTTATTTCATTTTTATGAGGTTCAAACAGAATCCTGGATATTATAATCCTTCATTTATCAAAATCATGTCCACCTCATAGATTCGAGCTCAAACTAGTAGCACAAACATTCCACTCAAAGCATATTTCCACTAAAAATTTCCATGCCTTCTCATTATCTACCATAGTCTCTAGAAAAAGGACTAATGCAATATTTTTCATTGTTATAATACTACGAATAGAGCCTACTTTTGGGGCAAATCCCAACTCCCTAACATTTAAATGCATAAAGAGCATAAAGATTATAAGTGGTCGGGTATAGGCTCTCTAAGGACCTAGGAACCAATGAGTTTGTAACCACCCATAGATAAATAGGGATATAGGAATTCTAGTGGAGTGGATGGAGAAACCTCCATGACGGATTGAAAGGATTCATGAAGGTTTGAGGATATTAATGCAAATTTTGAAACCTTATCAAATTTAGTACCTATCTTCTTCCTCGTAGTGACATTCTTCTGAGAGATGGGACTAACAATAAAATCATCCTCCACGAAGAAAGATTTTTTTACAGAAAATGGCTTGAGGTCGATAGATTCGTTAAGTGCCAATAAGAAAATTTCAAGGTGTTTTGAGAGTAGACAAGATGGGCTACCTATAAAATACCCAAAACTGATAGCATGGGATCAAGGATGACTTGAAGTACTAGAGAGTCCATCCTTCCTTCCTAAGAACCGAATGATCGAAGGAGATTCTTTGTAAATGGTAGTTGATTCAAACATGACTGGAATGTGAGGATGCGGAACATAGGAGGTCAAGGAGGACCCCTTATAGATAGGTCAAAAAAAAAGATTAATAAATGTCTCAATAAGGTCATTTCCATGATCTAACAAAACATTGTATTTATGTGAATCCAAGACATCATAAGCACATGCATCATTATGCTTTGTAGAATTATATTCATGGGAAGGGATGATGATATAATTGCGTACCTGAAATCATTGGGACATAGGATTCCTGAGAGCTAAGCTTTCCTTTTTATAGGAAATCAATGGATTTTGGGTCACTCATAGTTCCTCGACCTAAATTTTCTACTGGCCCCAAACTTCTTTGGGCAAACTTCGATCATATGACTAGTTTCATGACACCCCAGGCATATAAAGGGGATCCCCTAGAAAATGATATCATCTCTGAAGGAAAATGACCCCCAAGATAAGTCTATCTCAATCGATAGAACTCCATTAAAGTTCACTTCAACCAATGCCCAACCTACCCACTTATCAAACTTTCCCAAACTCCCCTCCTGTATGAAAACGTTTTTGCCAATCTCGTTATTAATTGCCATTATAACCTAATTAGGCCATATTTCCAAAGGAAGTCCAGGAAGCTTCATTCTTAAGATCTAATGATGCGAAATACCCTTTAGGGGGTTAAAACATGCACTCCACCTCTCGAGAGATAGAAGCCCATGATCCCTGACCCAAGGAAGACGTATATTTTATTTGTGCCCTTCATGCTAAGAAAATGAAAACAAAACCACCCTTTGAGTAAGATGCTAACCTTTAGATGATATTTGAGAATTGGTGCCAAAATTTTATCAACCCACCCATTAAAATATTCCCTAGACATCTTATTGGACTCCCAGCTGCCGACAAGAGCCCAATGCTTGAGGTTTTCCACCATGTCTTAGAACATGTCCACCCCTAGAACTAAACTTTGTACCTATTTCACAACCTTAATCGACATTTTATTACAATGTTGGGACTTCTGCAATTTTTAATTTAGACCATCAAAGCCCTTCCTTCCCCCTTCACAGATGATCTCAACATAAGAGCCCTCTACCAACCCTTTGACATGTGAACAAGCATTATCACAGTTCCTCAAAAACCTATGAGCATTGTTTTTGGCCTCCATAGTGACCTCCAAGAGCTCTTTCTCTCCCAATGATAAATATCAAAGGAGATCCAAAGAGTGTGCCATGTTAAGGCCCCCTAGAGTGACCCAAACCTTGACCTTGAAATCCCCACTCATAAAACTCTTTTCTTCTAAAATATAACCCAAATTGATTGTTGAATACTAGAATATCCTCACCTCCCCCAACTATCACCACGTCTTGAACCATCATAAAAGAGAAGTATGACCACCCACCTATCACGAGCCAAACCTCAAATGTAAAATTCCTACTAGCCTCCATTTGTAGCCCTGATATACATGAACATTATGTCACAAACCATGACCTCCTCTACCAATGTGGTGCTAAACCCAAATCCACCATGAAAGACTTTGACAACAGAAATAAGAGAACTATAAAATCTTGTGTGGCCCCTATGTGGCAATATTCACCATAAAAATCTAAAATGAGATACGATAAAATTCTGAGGATGCTACCAAAAAATCTTCAAAATAGATAGAATTAATTAGAACCCCATGAAGGTTGTCATAAATAGTTAATATCCCGACTCCCACAGTAATGAGAAAGGAAATGATTTTAAAAAAACAACAATATTACTCGATCACCAATAAATCAGTCATAGATGTTGAACCACCAAAATATCTACCACCCCATATACCAGAAGGAAAATTTGAACTCTTCCAGACCCGAAGAGAAAGATCAGAACCATAGGGCAGACACATAGATGAAACCCTAATCCACTTCCTATAGAGGAAAAGAAAAGTTATGGAAATTCCTCATACCATAATATAAAGATATAAACATAAGACCAAGAGACATTAAATCCCCTAGAACCTAATGTATCATCCCCAAAGTCTACGTCTCAATAAGGCCCATAAACAATAGAAGCTTCCACCAATATGGGTGATCATGAACTAAAATATCTTCAAAGCACCATGATTCATACTTGATGCTTGTTTTGCATCTCTTTAGCTAATAGGGGCCTCTACTTTGTATGATAACCTTCGTTATCCCATATTAATGCATAGTCCACGCTTTCTCTTAGTCTTGGCAATTGAATTTGTAGGAGCTATAAAAAAGCTTGATAGAGAAGCTTCTAATATAACTTTGGACACTAGAGATAAAACAAATGTGTCGGGGGAGATACATTCCTTCATAAGACCAATAAGCACTTAAATAAGATATATTTAACCACCTTATATATTTGAAAATACACAAAGTCCATCGCTTGCAACCTACAATGCCATCTTCACGTTATGCTTCCCACTCCATCACAAAGCTTCCAAATTGTTGTCTTGTAACCTTCAATCCCAAGACATGAAACATTCATGTGAAAAGTTAGTTACTTACACATTGTCCAAATCCCCTATTGCTTGTTTCCTTAGTGATTGCACATCTTTATCCATCAAATTCCTCTACATTTGAGTCTCTCCATCCTCATTGATTTCTCATTGTGCCTTTGATAATAGTCACTTTTCCTTGGAAGGGTTTGCGCAACTTCCTCATATTCTGAAAAATAGCTCTCGCCAAAATCCAATAATAGTGAGAAACCAACTTGTACAAGAGAAGTTGTAACATTCAAAAATTCCCTTATTGGTTTGTTTCCCTCTACCCCAATCAGACTCGCATACCCACCTTCAAAACTTGGCTTTCAATTTGAAGGGATTGAAGTGAAAAAGTTTCTTATTTATGAATTGTAAGAGGGGTTAAATTTTGTATGTATGCATTTTTTAATTATTTATTTTATAGGGAATATATGTATAAATTTTTTAATTATTTAATTTTTACGAAATTAGAACATAATTTCATATTTGTTATAAGTTTAAATTTATCTTAAATTTGGATTAATTAAGTATTGAGAGGAATTAAATTTCTTAGATATAAATTTTTTAATCATTTAATTCTGTATGGTTTTTTTTTTGTTTGACCCATGAGGATTTGAACTTTGAATCTCCTTATTTACATAAGAATTCATATCTCAACATTTGTCAATCGAGCTACACCTTGTGGGATAATTTTATATGGAATTTGTATTTCAAGAATTTATTTTTTATGTACTTAATAAATTCATATTTAAAATGGATCTAATTTATTTTTTTAATGTTTTTTTAACATTTTGCTAAGGTTTTCAGGATCTTTTTATGGTCAAAAATTTTCAAAAATCCTCATGGTAGTCCAAACTATCATTGTGTTCGAGTTCAAGGGTTTTTTCATCTATGTGCTATATTCTTCAACTTTATTTCATATATTGTCAAGATCCCCTCTTGGCAATTACTGCTCATCAGGTTTTTCTCCTCAAATCTAATTCACGATCTCAATCTTTATTTAGAACTCTAAGTGAGTATTCCCTCAGCCATGCAATGCCTAATTTTTCAAAGTAAGTAGATGATTCTACTCCTTTCTCAGTTTACAACATTGGTAAAGATATTAGTGTTTTTATGGTTCTTTGTCTATGACGAGGGACTTGAGGTAAGCCTTCCTCCTCTCAAACCTTTCCTTCTAAATATCATATTTAGGGACTTTGTGCCTCTTTTCCTTGGACCCCTAGTAGTTCTTGGAGGTTTTAGTTGAAGGGGTTAGCGAATAAAAACCTAATATGACCAGCAAGATCGATTAGAATTGGAGAACCTATGGTTTGGGAGAAAGGCTTAGGGGTTCTAAGAGTTAAGGGGTTTAGGATTCAAGGATAAGCGCAAAGGGAAAAGGGTTATGACTTAGGGGATTTAGGGGTTAGGGGGTTGAGGGCCATGGGGTTGAGGTCTAGGAGGATTATTCATTAGAGTTTAATGGCCTAATTGTTAAGGGCTTCAACAATTAGGGGTTAATCACTATGGGCTTATGGGTTAGGGGATTTAGGGGTTAAGTGATTAATGGTATGGGATTTAGGTGTTAGTGGGTTAAGGGGTTAAGGATCATGGGTTAAGGGTTTTAGGAGTTAGGGCTTAAGGGTTAAGGATTGGTTTTTAAGAGGATAAGGGGTTAGGACTTAGGGGATTCAGGTATTCTAAGTTAGGGATTGAGGGTTAGGTGGTTAGTCACATAGGATTTAATGGATCAAGGGGTTAATGGGTTGCAAGTTATGAGTGTAGGGGTTAATGGATTATGGATTTGGGTTTAAAGGGATAGGGAATTTAAATTTTATGTATTAAGGGCTTATGGATTTGTTAAAATTGGCAACTAGGGCCAAACTCCATTTGGGTCATCTTATTTATGGCAGCTAATATTTTTATTGGATCCCTCTCATTGAGAGGTGTAGGATTGATCTAAAGATTATCCGATTCCGATAACTATTTATGAAGATATGAATTTATTTAGATTATGGACAAATTGTCAAGTCGGCCAGCAACTTGTGTAGGCTCAGAAACCCAACCATCATGTCTGTTATCACTTAGAACCACAGTCCACGTATGTCCAAAGTTTCATATAAAAAAAAAATTCTTAAGTGAATAGGTTTCTATGTGTGTCACTTTGAAATTAGAATTTCAAAAGGAATTGATGTGAGTCCTTGTGAAAAACCGTTAGATACCCTCCCTCATTATTGTTTAAGGCATGTATTGTCTTGTTTGCGTCATTTGTATTTTGTGCAGTTTCGCAGCGCAATCTGATTGGCCAATTTAGCTGTGCAATGATGTTTCCACCTTTTCGCAGCGTATCATTTACCAGCCATTTCGTAGCGTGTTTTGTCAATTCATAATTGTCTGTGCTACGAAATCGGGGATTCGGGGTTTTTGTAGCGCGTTTTCTTGAAATGTCAAGTCTAGGGGGATGAGTCATTAGGTCCGTCCACATTTTTTCAGTTGATGTCTTATCCAGGTCATGATAGGTTATCATTCCGCCATAAGGTTTAGGATCACGCACATGACAATCATTCTAAGAGATTTTATGAGATATGGTTGTGTCATAAGGTGTATTCATGGTTGGTAAACATGCCTGCTGTATGACGAGATGTTTTTTAAAGAAAACACAAAGAAGCAAGAGTTTTCATTTAAAGGGATCATTGCAAGCGAGCCTGCACTCCAAAGCCGAAGTTGTTTTTGAATTGTAGCTGTTGTTAGTTCTCTGTGTGAAGATATTTGAAGCAAGATCGAGAAAAGAGGACATTGATCCGGTAAGTGCCTAAGAAAAGAGCCAGAGGGGCTTGATCTTACACTCAGAGATGAAGGTGTAGCAAGAGCCTTTAAAAATGTTGGTTGCTGGAGGTTTTGTGAAAAGTTGAAGGGAGGACATGCAGAGGTAACGAAAGCTTTTGCATTAAATTTTACTGGCTTGAATTCTAACGTGTCAATGCTAGAATTTCCTGTGTCTCCAGAAGCCATTTCTATTGTCACTGAAATTCCAAGAGGAGGACAAGAGTGGTTCAAAAATTTTAAATTTGACATGAGTCCCTGTAAGGAAATTTTGAAGGAACCGTGTGTAAATGAGGATCTCACTAAAGTTGTGCCAAGGAGTTACTTAAAAGAACATTTTTCTCTGCTCCTTACATGCATCCAGAAATACTTAACATGTGAGGGGAGGTACAACAAAATTTATTCCTATCATTTCAAACTCTTGTTGCATTTCACAGGTAAAGTATCAATAGATATCCCTTTCTACTTGTTCAAAAGCCTTACTAAAATGTGTGATAAAATCCAGTTAAAGAAAGATGATTGTGAAACATCCCTGTTTCACCATGGTTTAG
>APFE031534193.1:53126-65054 GCA_000404065.3 Pinus taeda | reverse complement strand
ATTAGGGGGCATCTGTTATAGCTCCAAATCTCACTATTATGGTTTGTGATGCTGCACTCATGGCCTAGGGCAACCCCTACTTCCAGACCTGGTCCCAAATTTAAAAAACAGTGTTTTATTCCCTGTACGCAACATTGCCCTAAGTTAAACGCGTGCATACGCGAGTCTGCATATACCCAACCCGCGTATGTGTATTAAAACACTTAAAAAAATATAAAACTCCTTATTTTCGGGTGGAGATCGCGGGTTTTACCTGTTGATCACCTATTAGTGCCCGTGGCCCAACTGTTCCCAACCAACTCCTAACTAAAAAACTACTTTGGGATTGGTATAAAAAGACATCAAAGGGAAGGCCTAAGGGGAGGAGAGAAGAGAGAGAAAGGTTATTATACTGAAATTTTTCCCCTAACCAGGTCTGAAGACCCTTGTTCCTTCTACGCTTCCCCCATCTGTACAGGAAACCCTTGTTTCCTTGTGTGTTGATGTTCATCCACTATTTATGGCATCATCGAGTGAGTCTTGGAAGGAGATATGCTAAAGGCTTGAGGCTAGACGGATCCGGAAGGAAGCTTTGCTTGGATCCTGCGAAAGGTTACTCAGGTGATATTACTCCTTTTTTACATTATATTTGTCTATAATAAAGAAACACGTCTTGGTTCCTGATATGCTTCTTCTTTATGTTTATGATGTTCATGTTTGAATTCATATGTGAATGGTTGTTTAAAGTTCATAACTAACTACCTTCTTTTATAACATAAAGATGATTTCTTTATAAGCCTTGTCCATATACTGTTGTATTCTTTGGAATTGGTTGTTTTACAGGACAAAGGAGCGAAAGGGACTTGAAGAAGGGTTTGGACCCTTGAGGAACTTCTCGAACATAGGACCTGAGGTACACCCCTCTTACTATAGAATTTGATTATCATAGCATAATGGCTGTGTGAATGTGTGTTTCTCTGTTTAGACAACTTTCAGTCTGCTAGAGTTTCCACCCAAAAGCCCTAGGGGAGAAAATCCCTCAACAAAGGCCTTAATTGATTGTTATATCAGGTTATATAGGCTAGCTAACTACTATATCAAGTTCATGAATCCCTTTGTATGTTGCTATTAGTTATTCTCTTCTAAGTATCCACATTCACACTATTATACCATGAATCTATTAGAGTGACCAATGATCCCAGGGTCCTTACAGTTCCCTCCTTCCACCATTCTTCCCAAAATAGAGGATCTACTCATCATTCTTCCTTTACTTCATGTACTTGTAGTATTCATTGATAAGTACACCCAATAAAAGTATATAATAAAAAAAACATGATTTTAATTTATCAAGATAGGGTTACCATGGAAACTTAAAGGATGGACTCCTAGGGTTTTAAAGTCCTAAATCTAGACCAAGGGATCCATATACAATTCATCAACCTCATCCATACATAATTATCAGGAGCCCTAGATTGTACACAAGCTCTAATTTCTTCAAAATTTTTACTTTAGTATTTTAATGACTAAATAAAAAATTTTCTTACGCTAAATGTTGTTACATTACCACTTCCTGTAGCTTGCTTCTTTCCAATGTGACTAGTTAGATTATTATACCCTTGAATTAGAGATTTCAACATAGACCCTTATTCTTATTGAGAAGTTTATAGAGCTACACTAAAAAATGATTCAAAAAATAATACCATTGTTAATTCAAATATATGTACCTTTCAATGAAGGTCAACTCACTGATTTTCATAGGATTGAGCTGTGTATTTTTATATCCCAATATCGACACGTAACCCAAACATAATTTATTGTTTTCTTATGCCACTTACATAGGTCAGTAAATTCTGTCTTGATCATTGGTGACTATAGCTTTGAATATAAGTTAGATGTTCCTTTAAGAAATCTGATCTAGGTCTCTTTTGATCAAAATTAGAATAGGAGATCAAGTCCCTTTTCAAGATGAATGATGCTTTAATTTTTGTCATTTTGAAGTGTGTTTATACCCAAAATAGGAGGATATCTAGACTTGTTTCCTTCTAAGACTTAAATTATTCCTAGATTTCCAATTAGGCCATTATCCCATATTTGATTTGAGACCAATGAGATAATTGATATGCTTGCAATATGACAATATAAACAAGGAATGTGCTTAGAATATCAATGTCTTCATTCACAAATGTAGATTATTATTTTTTGAATTATTTCAACAAGACTTAAGCTCAGAACGAGGTCATCAATACCCTCAATATTGGATCTCTTTTATGTACATGTGTATCCTCTTTCAATAGTTCTTTTGTCTTCCTTTGAAAATGTGACACTGGAAAGCCTTTTAGGGCTTCCAAAAGATACTCATATACATGCCTTTCAACTTGAGACTATGATCACTCAAAAATTTTCCAAAATGAAGGCTTGATAGACGAATTTAGGATCCTTTCATATGCATGTGAAATTTATATGTCTCAATCCTCTTATAGAAATATTAATGCTCATAATGAAACTCGGTCTTGAATTTCTATGCACATGTATAGAGAGCGGATATCGGTCCTCTTGAAACCAAAAAGGATGAATTTTTTCTGGGATTTAGAATAAAGGTTTATCCTTCTAATTATTTAATAATACTCAGAATAATTTGAGGAATATTTGACATATTTCTAATATGATAGATAATAAGAAGACCTTATCATGTCTTGTCTTGACTATAGTAGCATGAACTTTTGAAGACTTCAAATCTTGCAAAATTACCTTATACATTCATTTAATTTTCCAAGATAATTGGCATTTTTTTAGCTCCAAAAATATCCTTTTAGTCCTTAAAGGTTTGAATCCTTTAGTTCTCGCTCTTCTTGAGTAAGTATGGGGTTATGTCACAGGGAAGAGGGCTAGTAGAATGAGATCAGAACTTCAATCTATTTTTTGATAGGTTTGGTCCAAGGAGAGAAGGTCTTCTAGCTATTCGATCATCAAGAAAAGTGCTTATATCCCTCCAAAACCTCTTGCTCATTTTTGTGTATACTATTAACCTTATATCTATAATTAGGGCTATTAATTATGCCCATAATTTTGTTCTTCTTGCCTTCACAAATTAAGGCTAGATAATTTTCTCTTCTTGAGATGAGGTGGTGCCAAGTTGTTCTTATTTTCTTGCCTCATTTAAAAACCTAGCACTGATACCTTGTCGAGAAATCTAGGGCAAAGGGTTAGGTTAAATATTAACCTGACTTCTCTTTAATCTTTGAAACTTTCTTGAGATTTAGATTAGGTTAACATCATTAACATTTTTTTTTATCATCAAGACAAATTTCAGTAAGAAGTTCACAATCTGAAGACAAGAAAACCAAAAATAGGCTTCAATTCAGGGAAAAACCCCACAAGGGGAAAACCCATAAATATCTTCTTATATAATCAATTGAATGAAGACTTCTAAGACCTTGAACCACGGCAAAAACTTCCAAGAGATGAGTCAACACAAAACATTATAAATGCAACATATTGGTTGAAACCTTAGTCTTTTTCAGCCAAACATATTAGATATTAAAAATTTCTCTAAGCATATTGAACACTAGATCCTTAATAGTTCATTTTTTAACTCTTTGTTACTATGAAATAGGGATCGATGCAAGAATTTATGAATATTATCATTTTAAAATTTGGAGAGAATAGATAAGAGAAATTTTTCTTGGTGAGCATCAAATTTCCTTGATGCAAAATGAAATACAAATTATCTCTCCACACAATATCCATGGGTTTCGTGAGTAATATCTATTATCTAGATCCCTCATAGGGAAATGACTTAACACATCACCTGAAGTAAAAAACAATAAACTATAAATACATATGCTATAAAGATTCCATTAGGATGTGTTTATTTTCATTGAGCCATCTCTTTGTTTGTATTTAAGATTAGAGTGAGAAGTGTTGTTCTCTAGTTTGCTGACATTTTCCATCTTATGTTAACTCTAATTTTATTTGAAGATTCAAAAAATACAGGATCAAGACAATCATTTCATTTCGGATTCTCCAAACAAGAAAAATGGTGACTTTCAAAGTCAGGATCCATAACCTTTGCATACTAGTTAGAAACATTAAATGCATTTAGAGGCACAAAGAAGAGAAGTCAAGGTGAGTAATATTTTGACTTTTCACTAAACACAATAAAATTATGATGTTGTGGAGGCAAATCGGAAATGAAAACAAAATGTACTATATTAAGAAATAAATCCAATCACCATTTGATTCAGTATAATGAAGGACTAGTGTTTGATGAAGAATTGCACATGTGATATGTAGAACATTTTCTTTCAAATCTAGGAATATTATCCTACCATGTTTGCATTACCTTTATTTCCATGAAGATGAGATACCAAATGTAGCTTGAAGCTTGATTAATAATATCCCTTTGTGAGCCTCATCCTAGCATGTCCCTATTGTCCTAGAGTACACTAATAGGAAACATGTTAAAGAGTTATATCTTACATGTGTAGTCACAAAGTAAGTAATCAGGGAGCACTGTTTTTCTAAGTTACTTTTTTCATATATAATATATATTATATCTATATCATTATATTATATTATCTTCATCTCCAAGTAAGAAATATATTTTCAAAATTGGTACCAATTTTTTCATCTTTCTAAGTCCAATGTCCAAAGAAAACCTTTATGTGAACACCAAGAAATCCAATGTATGAAATTTGGGCGTATAGTCCCTAAACTAAATTCTTTATGACTTTCTAAAATGTTGGATCTCCTATCAAACAACTCAATAATCCAAACTCCAAGGTAAGAATGCAACAATTCTTGCCAAGCATTGAGAATTGGCACTAGGGGATTGTGCATTTTCTTCTTTCACTCTCAATAGATTTAGTCAAGCAACTTATGAAGCCAACTAAATTTCTCCTCCCATAGTTATCACCTCACTACAAGACATTGTGATTGATACATGCAAATCCTTGACACCATTGGCAACACCCATCATTATAATGCAATGAGAACTCTAAATTTTTTGGGAAAGATCCTAGCTAGCTACAATAAATATAGTAGAATGTATTGGATCTATTATCATTGAAGCCTCCCACTTTAGTTGCTAGTGCAGATCCAATTATATAAAGTCATAAAATTATGTAAACCCAATATGGTGTCAACTCAAAATTTCTTCAAACTTGTCCAAAGCGACATAGACTAACTCCTTGCAATGTGGGATTTTGTACTATACTTATAATTTCATAGATTCATATCATTCTTTAGATTTCAAATAGAAATCACTTATGCTCATATCTCAATTGTAGGGTTGATTATTTGTAGTTTACTAGCAATAGTAGACCCCCTATTTGAGATCAGATCCTTCCATGGCTTTGGTTACAAATTAATGTGATGGGTCAGTCATAGATTTATATCCCAATAAAATCATAAAAAATTCATGGGTTGATCCATCTTTGATAACAAAGATATGCTAGTAGATCATCACTTTTTTCCATACATATAAAGAGACAGGTAGGGTTAGGCTACACACTAAGGACATGTTATCCCACCTGGGCTTAATAACCCCTATTTAGTAACCCCAAATACGAGGGTGTATAATACCATATATGTGATATATTTGTAGTATAAGTCAATTAACTCCATTAGGAACAAAAAGAGGCTATACTCAGATTCTCTTGTTAAAGTAAGCCTTTACACAATCTGTTCCCATGATAAGTCAAGAATCTACTACTTTGTATCCCTATCAAACTACACCGTACACTACCACACTCCTAATTTAGGTGCTAGCTACTCCCGCTTTAATGCCGAATCACAACAATTTGTGATTATGATGAGAATTTAAGTACGTATATGTGTAATTTCCATGATGCGATGTATGAATTATCCTCTCCATATTTCTCGTCAATGATTATAACCTTGCATGGGCTAGCATTGTCTATCTCATCATCTCAAAATTATTCAGCAAATAGAAATTTACAATGTCTTCCATCATCACTTCACACTATCTCATATATGACCCTTTCTACAGATTTTTTGCATGAATTTATGTAAGGCCATTCCCTCCAACTATCCTATGGTTGATTGTGACAACAACTAAATAAATGAAAATTGACGTATCATGTTGAAATATCCCCTACTTATAAATTGTCCTTTATTCACTTATTGTCACAATCAATCATAGGCTAGGTAGAGGGGGTGGCTTGCTAGAAATTCATGCATATAATCTCTAGAAGTGGTCATCTATGAGACAACCTCATGTGATGATGATAAACATGGTAAATTTTCATCTTTTGGGTAATTTTTAGATGATGATGACATATCAGTGCTAGCCCTTTATTATAATCATGATGGGAATGTGGGGAGATATTCATACATGCCATCATAAGAGATTAACACGTTGTTTATTTTCTTTATAATCACAAATTGTTGTGAAATATGCACATTATGTATATTTTTTTATACAATATAGATTAAAAAATGCAACCAATATATAGATTAGTAATTGTAAAGTATGGATGATATGAAGTTGAAATCGTCCCAATTGCCACTAGCAGTGTAAGATGCTAGTTAATTCTTGGATTATTTGGAGAAAAATCGTAAAAAAAATTCTAACAACTTCCTTGGGCATGATACAATCACACACCACTAATTTGCCACGCCCTTCAATCCAGTTCATAGTTGTGGGTTTCTTGTTCGCACAGAAATTGCTAGAAACACTCATTAGCATTGATGTCATGAAACTCATTTTGAAGGAAATCCAAAACATTGTTGACCCCCTTGGATACCACATTCATCTCTATAACATCCTTATTAAAGCAATAAAACCTCATGTAAAGCCATCAAATTTTTATTTTTTATATATATATATTAGATATATATATATGAATATATATATATATGTATTTTTATATATATATATATATATGTATATATTTATATATATATATAATACTAATTGAATGTGTAGAATCCTGTCGGATATATCGAACAATACGTGGAAAATGTCACATAGATGACTCTTATCCGACTGGACCATTGGATATTCCATGCATGACCAATGGAATGAAGGGTCAGACATATAACACTTCCTTCAAATAAAATTATTCTACTGTTGATTATCTGATGCTAAACCATTGGACTTTCTACTCCATACTGATAGAACAACACATCAAAGACATAAAATTCCCATCAAACTAACTTAGTTTAATATCAATTATCCAACACCTCACTGCTAGATTTGATACTCCATACCGATAGAACAAATCGATGAGGATGTAACACTCTTGTTACATAAAATTGTTCTAGTGTCAATTATCTGATGGTACACCATTAGAAGTATCTGTCAATCTAGACTAACAAATTGTCAAGTATTCGATGGAAAAGTGTTCGAATTTTTGGTATGTAGGGTAATAAAATGAACCATGGGTCCAGTTGTATATTAGATGCATGTGGGTATCTCTACCGACAATTTTCCAAGATAATTGGCATTTTTTGAGCTCCAAATATATGCATTTGGTCCTTAAAGGTTAGAGTCCTTTAGCTCTCGCTCTTCTCGAGTAAGTATGGGGTTATGTCACAGGGAAGAGGACTAGTAGAATGAGATCATAATTTCAATTTATTGTTGATAGGTTTGGTCCAAGGAGAGAAGGTCTTCTAGCTATTCGATCATCAAGAAAAGTGCTTATATCCCTCCAAAACCTCTTGCTCATTTTTGTGTATACTACCAACCTTATCTCTATAATTAGGGATAGTAATTATGCCCATAATTTTGTTCTTCTTGCCTTCACAAATTAAGGCTAGATAATTTTCTCTTCTTGAGATGAGGTGGTTCCAAGTTGTTCTTATTTTCTTACCTCATTTAAGAACCTAGCTCTGATACCTTGTTGAGAAATCTAGGGCAAAGAGTTAGGTTATATATTAACTTGATTTTTGTTCAATCTTTGAAACTTTCTTGAGATTTAGATTAGGGTAACATCATTAAAAAAAAAAAATCGTCATCAAGACAAATGCCAGTAAGAAGTTCACAATGTGAAGACAAGAAAACCAAAAATAGGCTTCAATCCATGGAAAAACCCCACAAAGGGAAAACCCATAAATCTCTTCTTATATAATCAATTGAATGAAGACTTCTAAGACCTCGAACCAAGACAAAACCTTCCAAGAGATGAGCAAACACAAAACATTATAAATGCAACATATTGTTAGAAACCTTAGTCTTTTTTAGTCAAACATATTAGATATTAAAAATTTCTCTAAGCATATTGAACACTAGATCCTTAATAGTTCATTTTTTAACTCTTTGTTACTATACAATAGGGATCGATGCAAGAATTTACAAATCTTATCATTTTAAAATTTGCAGAGAATAGATAAGATAGTTTTTCTTGGTGAGCATCAAATTTCCTTGATGCAAAATGAAATACAAATTATCTCACTACACAATATCCATAGGTTTTGTGAGTAATATCTATTATCTAGATCCCTCGTAGGAAAATGACTTAACACATTGCCTGAAGTAAAAAAAAATAAAATATAAATACATATGCTATAAAGATTCCATTAGGATGTGTTTATTTTCATTGAGCCATCTCTTTGTCTGTATTTAAGATTAGAGAGATATGTGTTGTTCTCTAGTTTGATGACATTTTTCATCTTACATTAACTCTAGTTTTATTTGAAGTTTCAGAAAATACAGGATCAAGACAATCATTTCATTTTGGATTCTCCAAACAAGAAAAATGGTGACTTTCAAAGTCAGGATCCACAAACTTTGCATACCAGTTAGAAACATTAGACGCATTTAGAGGCACAAAGAAGAGAAGTCAAGTTGAGTAATATTTTAAATTTTCACTAAGAACAATAAAATTTGATGTTGTGGAGGCAAATCGGAAATGAAAACAAAATATACTATAATAAGAAATAAATCCAATCACCATTTGATTCAGTATAATGAAGGACTAGTGTTTGATAAAGACTTTCACATGTGATATGTAGAACATTTTCTTTCAAATCTAGGAATATTATCCTACCATGTTTGCATTACCTTTATTTCCATGAAGAAGATATAAAAAATGTAGCTTGAAGCTTGATTAATAGTATCCCTTTGTGAGCCTCATCCCAACATGTCCCTATTGTCCTAGAGTACACTACTAGGAAACATATTAAAGAGTTATATCTTACACATGTAGTCACAAAGTAAGTAATTAGGGAGCACTAATTTTTCCAAGTTACATTTTTTCATTATATGTATGTATGTCTGTATGTATGTATGTATGTATATATGTTCTTCATCTCCAAGTAAGAAATATATTTTCAAAATTGGTACCAATTTTTTCATCTTTCTAAGTCCAATGTCCAAAGAAAACCTTTATGTGAACACCAAGAAATCCAATGTATGAACTTTGGGCGTATAGTCCCTAAACTAAATTCTTTATGACTTTCTTAAAAGTTGGATCTCCTATCAAACAACTTAATAATCCAAACTCCAAGGTAAGAATGTCACAATTCTTGCCAAGCATTGAGAATTAGCACTAGGGGATTGTGCATTTTCTCCTTTCACTGTCAACAGATTTAATCAAGAAGCTTATGAAGCCAACTAAATTTCTCCTCCCATAGTTATCATCTCACTACAAGACATTGTGCTTGATACATGCAAATGCTTGCCATCATTGGCAACACCCATCATTATAATGAAATGAGAACTCTATATTTTTTGGGAAAGATCCTAGCTAGTTACAATAAATATAGTAGAATATATTGGATCTATTATCATTGAGGCCTCTCATTGCACTTGCTAGTGCAGATCCAGTTATGTAAAGTCATAAAATTATGTAAACCTAGTATGTTGTCCAATCATAATTTCTTCAAACTTCTCCAAAGCAACATAGACTAACTCCTTGCAATGTGGTATTTTGTACTATACATGTAATGTCATAGATTCATATCATTCTTTAGATTTCAAATAGAAACTACTTATGCTCATATCTCAACAGTAGGGTTGATTATTTGTAGTTTACTAGCAATAGTAGACCCCCTTTTTGAGATTAGATCCTTCCATGGCTTTGGTTACAAATTAATGTGATGGGTCGGTGATATATTTATATCCTAATAAAATCAGAGAAACTTCACAGGTTGATCCATCTTGGATAACAAATATAGGTTGGTAGATCATCAATTTTTTCCATATAAATAGAGAGACAAGTAGGGTTATGCTACACACTAGGGAGATGTTATCACACTTGGGCTTAACAACCCCTATTTAGTAACCCCAAATACGAGGGTGTAGAATAACATTTATGTGATATATTTGTAGTATAAGTCAATTAACTCCATTAGGAAAAAAAAGAGCCTATAATAAGATTCTCATGTTAAAGTAAGCCTTTACATAGTCTATTCCCATGATAAGTCAAGAATCTACTACGTTATCCCTATCACTGTTAGGTCCCTATAATACTAGTGATTACCACATTACTATTGTAGTTGTATCCCTTATTAATATTGTTGTGCCCCACATTGTCCCCATATTGTTATTACTGTGCCCCATAGAATCCCTCTATTGTTATGTTTTTGCCTTTATATTGTTATTGTTAGGTCAGCTGGGTTATATTGTGACTCTTTAGAATCCTATATATAGAAAGGAGGTTTTGTCATTTGAATCATCAAAGAATCATTCCTTTGTGTAATGTAAAGGAGGTTTCCCCCTCGAAGAGGCTGAATTGTAAGGCGGTGATCTACCCTTTCTATCTTTTTGTGAGCTCGTTTCATAACATTTGGTATCAGAGCTTTGGATTCTAGGGTTTCGCTGCTCCAAATAGGTCATCCTGGCATTTTCGCTATAACTTTTTTCTGCGACGTTTCAGAAGCAAAAAGAAACCCATTTGAGACAAAATCGCACTGAACCTGGGGTCCGAATTGCAAAGATTTTTGCGCTATATTTGCGGAGATATGATCTGAGGAAGTTGGTCTTTTTGTAAACTCCTGAATTACATTCCAAACAGGTGACCTGGGAAATCATCATAACTTTCTCTCTAAGCATCGAATTGAAATTTCGTAAGAAGGCATAGAAAAAGGACGGACTATAGTTTCTTGTATATATTTTTTAGAGCCAAAGGTCAAAACATGGACACGCATAATGTCGTACAAGTTTGCTCTATTGAACTAGTCTATAATCAGGTCACTATGGGAGATTTGGCATAACTCTCCCTGGAGAATTCAAAATGGATCAGACTGGTGGGATTGGAAAGAGAACACAGAGAGCTACTACAGATCGTAATTTCAGAAGTGGACGGTCTGAAATTATAGAGATACATCAGAGGCAATATCGAGCTCCTACAAAGTGAAAAAAGTTGTGTAGATTTTTTTTAATTTTTGCTTAAGCTTGGTTTGAAAAAATATTTTGAAGGAATTGAAAGGGCATAGTAGAGTATTATTATCGGTAACTAATGCCCCGTGGAAAGAAAATGTAAACACCTAGTAAGCAACCTGAAATCTCTAGCATGACTCATGAAGAAGAGGAAGAAATGCTACATGATATATCAAAATTACAAGACCAAGTGCAACAAATGTCACTCTCACAAAAGCTAACTGAAGCTAAGATAAATGGCGCGGAATCTAAGATAAATGGCATGGAAGCTAAGATGAATGGAGTGGAAGCTAAGATGGATGATTTGAAGATAGATTTGAAGACGGATTTGAAGACAGACATGGTAGATTTGAAGACATATTTGACAAATTTTCTACAAGAAATACTTACTAATGGTGAAAGGGTAGTAAAGGAAACTCATCACGTGAACAAAAGAAATGTTAATCATGATTTCATAGACTCTAATGGTGGATCTAAGACCCACCATATTCCAAAAATCGATATGAGGAAGTTTGATGGCAAGGATCCCGCAACATGGATATTATAGATGGAGCAATTTTTCGATCTCAATAATGTGCAAAACACACAAAAGGTACGTATTGCAA